>JANHJO010001852.1:156563-168206 GCA_032468235.1 Pseudoxyrhopus heterurus | reverse complement strand
CACTGTGGACCTCACCCCATTCCTAAGAGGTCCGTAAAGGGGGCGTGCATAAGCGCACCAGCGTGCCTACTGTCCCTTTTCTACTGTCTCCATTTACCTGTATATACTTACTTTATTCATGTTTATGCTTATACTTTATATGTTTGACAAACAAATAAAAAAACCCGAATGCCTCAGTCTGGCCTCTTGGGTTTGCCCCAAGAAACAAATCTCTGCTTTCTATAAAGAAAGTGAAAGAGAAACAACTCATTTTCGAGCTTGTGAAGATGGCAAGCTGTCCCTTCCAATAGCCTGCCTTGATGTTTGGACCCCTTTATTTAGCCATTTTTGTCCAGCCCCCATGTTGGGATACCAAGGAATTAGAAAGTGAGCCAGGCTAGATCACCTCCTTCAATGATTAAATAGAGAAACCTATGCAAGAATATGCAGTAAAGTGCTGCAGTTTTGGCATTGATAGTTTATGCTTTAAGATAATGTTCTTGGATTGCAAAAAAATTATGACTTGGATTAATCCAAGATTTGTTGCAAGGGTAAGCAAGCACCCAGCAGTAGTTTATGATGGTTAGGAGTTCAAGTTAATCTGTGATCAGATCTGCATCCCAGTCCGGAATTGAACATAATTACCTTAAAATAGAAGGAACAACTTGTTAATACTTAAGAAAAGACCCATTTGGGGCTACTTTCCTAGTATGGCTGAAATTTAATCTGGGAGAATTCAGCCTCACCTTTTTCCAGAAATGCTGTTATTATTCATATTAGAGTGTGTAACTCCTTCCCTATTCGCAATGGAGGACAATCCCTTTCTGCCAGAATTCTAACCAAACTTCTATAACTTCATCCTGGAGAATATATAAATTAGTTTGCATTGTATGAATCTCTGATGTGTTTTGTTTACAATTGTTTGCCTTTGGAATATGGATTGTCAAACGGTATGATAGCATATCTAGTGATGGGAAGCACTTCAGAGAGAAAAAATGGCATTATGGCGAAGAAGCAAATGAATAAAATTGATAACAAGTTAGCAACTATACTAGGAAATTGATCTCATGCCACTGACCTGTAAATCACACTACTGTGGTGAAAGTAGCTACCAAAATAGTGCATCTCTATTGACATAAAGAAGCCCCCATGCAGGATCCTCTGTGACAGTTGATCAAAGACGTCATAGGGCTGATTGTAGCCATATGGTCTTTTTCTCTGACAATAGTGACGATGTTCAGCCTCCTATGGAGATTTATGTATTCTGGCAGGAATACTCTGAACGGGGCAGCTGTGTTTGGTCTGTTCAGGGAATAACAGTGCACACAGTTATTGTCATTTACAATGTTAATTCTATGAAAGCTGGTGAGACAAACATTTCCTAAATGTACATCAAATTAAATTGTATACCAGCTGTCCTGGTGGTTCAGGGAATAGCAAAATGATAATTGCTTCTTAAGGGCTGCAGTTCTACTGTAGCTTTTGGAAAAAATTCACCTGTTAGCTGACCTCTACCATATATCATTTTAGAGCCACCATCTAAATTTCCTTATTATGCTAAAGCACAATGTGACTTTGGCTTAGCACAATGTATAATTATCAACTGCAATATGTCAGTCATGGTTTATAACTTGGTCTTACCTATGAACTATTGTGGCTTTTTCAAAAAAGTTTGGTGAAAAAGTATGGCCTAGGTAGACAGTCAAAGGGTCATGGGCATTTGCCCAATTTTTATTTCGTGACTTCCATGGCCTCAAGATTACACTTCTGAAATTTGCTGGCAACTGGCTCTATAATAGTAATACTTCCCTCCTCCTATTTTTATTAGGGAATGAACTAGGTATACAAAACCCCTGTGCATTATAAAAAATGTTGAAAAGAGAAAAACTCCAAGTACAGCATCTCTTTTCAGCTCAACTGCTTTTGTTGTCTTTGGTTTGCTGGGCTTGAACCCCTCAGTTTCATCATTGGGCTCCTTCCTGCCATCTTACATTCCCTTTGGCTGCTTTTGCTTTGTCTAATTGTAAAATTTGGCAGCATGGTGCTGCTGATGTGATTCTCTAATGCCAACATTAAATAAAGAATAAATGAATTTATCCCAACCTTGTGAAATTGCATGATATATCAGCATACATGCACTCCATTTCATGAGAACTCAGGCAAGAACACTTGGAATTACTGTATGTAAGATCTATCTAAGGTGATGATATGGTTGCAAGATTCAGCCAATGCCACTGATGTATTTATTGTGGAGGCTTGGCAAGCAGTGAAATTGGTGATCACCCAATGCCTAAAATAGTTGTTGACTCCTGCTTCTCTGTATTGCCTGTTTTTTTAACCAAGATTTAAAAAAACAAGCAAGCAAGCAAGCATTAGGAAGTGATAATGCAATGCCAGAATCCAAACAAAATGGACGCAACTGTTCCATTATCAGTTTCTTGAATTATCTGGCACCAGAAAATTGAGTAAGTCTGTAGTACCACATTTGGTTGGGGAGTCATGAACATGCCTTTTATGTCTAGATAGTTTTTCCATTTTCTTCTTTCTCTGTTGAATGAATTCAACAAATTGCATGATTGTCTACCAACTACATGCTGAGGATTCTGGAGGTTGGGCAGATAAAGAAACATTCAAAATTCAGGGATTTTCTATTATCCAATTATGAATCTCCAAGTTCCTGACTTACATTTCTGTTTCTTATTATTTTAAATGTATTATGTCTCAAAAGAAACCTATTTCGGCTTGAAACTTTCCTCAATATTTTCTGAATTAATTGATACGAACTTATTTAAAAATATATTTATTTTATATAAACTGTATAATCAATTGTAGATCTGGAATCACAAGATGGGAAACAAATCTTGGATATAAAAAATAAGAGGTTGGAAGTAGATATATTGTCTGATAAGTAAGATTTGAAATAAGATTAAAAAAAATTGCTATGGAGGAAAAGTTTGAAATCCAAGTTGGTTTGATATATCACACTTAGCTATAATGTTGTTTAATTTGGTTTGTACCCACAAGTTGTATCTCAGCATGAACCTGGCAAGAATTTGTTGAGGTCAAAGACATGAAAGGCAAAGGCAAATCAATTAAAAAGTGCCAACTAATTCTGATGTCATATTTTGTGAAAGTTGTGATTCAGATATTCAGCAGAATCTGCTTAAACTAGATAAGTCCAATGTCTAGCCCATGGGCTGCATGTGACCCTGAACAGCTAGTAATTTGACCCCACAAGATATTTCATATTAAAAGGAAATTCATTATTTATATACATTAACTGTATTGTATAGTTTATATGCAGCCTAAAGACTATTCTTAGGCTGCATATAAAAGTTCAATGTGAACTAGGCAAGCCAAAAGATTGGACAACCGGGGTCTAAGCTCTAAACCATTTCACCATTGGGTGGGAGCCATGGTTGGATGTATGTGTGTGGAAAGAGACAGACATTAACATTAGAAGAGAATGATTTAAATAACTTAGTCGTGTATTGCATTTACTCAAAAGATAGGCAACCATAATTTAAGAACTACCCTTCCCACAAAAAAAGTTTAGATAAAAAAACAATTATTTGCTTCCATAATGTGCAGAAAAGGTAGCCTTATTTTCTGATAAATGATGTTCCTATTGATAGCTGGTCTGTTCACAAATGTATATTTTTGGAGGACAGTGCTCCACAGAATTATTTTCAGTCCTTTTAAGTTGCTGACACATATAAAAACCATTCTGAGGGGTCCTTGATGCTCTCTGAACTTAGTTGTTTTCTTGCAGACATTTCATTACCCAAAGCAGGTAACATCATCGGCGTTAGCAAGAAAACCAAGCTCAGAGAGCACCAAGCAACCCTGAACCACAAATGTTGTCATTTATTAAAAACCACTCTGCAATAAGTTACTCATCTTTTAGCTTGGCAGCCTATATTGTCTTGCTAAGTGATTGCATTTTATCACAAATAAGGCCGACATGTATAGTGAAATGATTGTTTATGTAGCTACTTTTTTCAATAAATATTTCTGTTTAATATGGGTACCAAAGAACAGTAATTGATTGCCAGCATTAATCATGAATGAATGCAAGTATGAGGCCACTTGTTACTATTGAATGATAGCTATTAATTTCTACCCTTTTGTGTCTATAGTTTAAATAATGAGAAGAATCTACCCTGTAAAAGGAAAAATTTCCAAATTTGCTCTTCTATTGTAAGGTTTCTTATGTAGTCTCTTATTGGCACTTTCATGGAATTTATTCATCAATTCATTTTTGAATCAGTTTAAACAAAAGTTGGTGATTACATATATATTAAAATATTTCTACAGGGACAACATGGCACATTTTTGAACTTTTAAAATATTTTTCCTTATAAGTTCAAATGAAGTTATTCATTAGAATAAATTATCAATTGCTATAAGTACTGAGAAATTCTGAGTTTCAGAACCAAGATGAAAAATCCAGACTGAATTTTCCTATAAATCAGAGATAGATGAGCACTGAAAAATTGTCTAGATGTAAGGAATTCATTGTTACCATGGTTGTAGCTATAAGGCTTTATGGTACAGAGATATAGTAAAATCTTCCCTATATTAGTGGTACAGACTTTCCATCACTCCTTACTATTATCTGTATTGACCATGGCTGACAACATTTGGAAACTTCACATAAAGATCCAGGACTTCATTTCTCTGGAAGCTTCTGTGGGCTTCTAAGTTAGTACATTGTGCCTGGGGAGTTGTGCTGTAGGATTAAATGCATATTCATAGATCCAAAACTGTTTGACACATTTCTGATAAGAACTAGATAGTGATATTTTTTCAGTCCTGGCATAATACAATAAAAATGAGCAATGCCCATCAAAATGTTGGCTACCGGTCCTCAACCCTGGGCTATGGATAGGCACCAGGCTGCGGCCTCCAGAAACCGCCCACGCAAACGAGCAAAGCCCCATCCACGCATGTGCAGGATTCAGGCAATGCAGAAAACCATGCCTCCTCTTGCCCACAAAAAACCCTCTCTCCATGGAATTGATCCCTGGCACTCAAAAGGTTGGGGGGGGGCACTGAGCTACAATATTCCCTACTTTTCTGTTTAAAGGTCCACAATGTGAATGCTTCATCAGATATGACCATCATCTATTTGGGATTGAGGAATCTGTTCTGCTCCTAAAAAAACAGGGTTCAGATTATAGCACAAAATCTTTTTACTGGTAGCTTCAGTTTTGTCAGTCAGCTTGAGAACGTTTGTGTTTTTTTCATGTACTGACATTGGGTAGGACAGTTTATTCTCAGTTAACTAAGGGGTTTTGATTGTGACTTGCTATTACATTTTTATAATGTAGTTCATGATTTAATGATTGCCAACTCTCTTGAACACACTTGGAAAAACGTATTTTGAAAAATATATCACATAATTTTTGCTTGACATAAGGGGATAATTTTTTTCTTTTAACCTTAGTTCCATTTGGGATGTCTTAAAGCTATTTCACTCATGGGAATAAGATGAAGGCAATGTGAGGACGTTAAAAATGCAGAAAACTTTGAAGAAAGGGGAGCAGCTCTGGAGAGGAACGATGAACCATTTCCATTTTTTTAATTAGTTTGTCAAACATATATTGATAAAGTATGGACATAAACATGAGCATAAGCATACATACATATATGTATGTATGTATGTATATATATATATGTGTGTGTGTGTATGTATATATGTGTGTGTGTATATATACATACACACACACACATATACATATACATACATAAACGTATATAGAATATATATAGGTTTGCAACCCTGTTAGTTGTCCCCCTTCCCAGCGGCTGAAAAAAAGAGATGTGCGAGCAAATTTGCCTCTTTTCCCGGGGAGAGGTGGGGGGGGGGGCTGAACTCGTTAGGCGCCCTTTTTATTTTGGACCAAGTGGTCCTCAGGATGGGAAGCATCTACTGGTTAGGGACAGGGAGGGAGGCAGCAGGGAAAATGAGCCGGGGGTGGGTGGACAGAGACTTCCCTCGTCCTCTTCACACGCCACTTCCTGCTTTCGTGTTTACTTCCCGGTTCACCTCTCCCGTCACGGGCACAGCAAATCAAACGCTGCTTTCAAGTGAAACCCAAGACGGGAGAAGCAGGGGAGTGAATGGGACTACAGGGAAGACTTGTCCCGGAAGGTAAGTCCGGGGTGGCTTCTCTCGAGCGCTTTCCCGCAGTTGGAGCCCAAGCCCGATCTGACATGAGCTGCTTCGCCTTCTCCTCTTGCAGGTTTATCCGGAGCCGCGCACCGAGAGCGAGTGCCTGAGCAATATCCGCGAGTTTCTTCGGGCATGCGGCGCCACCCTTCGCCTGGAGGTGAGGAAATGGGGCGGGAGGCGACTGCATGTCTACCTGTGGAGCGTCGGGGGAGGGGGGGGAATGGGGTGGCGGAGGACCACCGCCGCGGTAAAATCTCTGCAAAAGAATGAATCCGGGTATGCGGGAGGCTCCTTACACAGGAGAGGCTGCCAATAGCCCGGTATTAATATCATGATTTTTATCTGCACGTCTATAAGCTGTTTACACGGATCAATCCTATAATTTCTCTATATTTAAAACCATAATTTATGCCACCCTGCTGTTGCATTGTTTGAACACTGTTTTTGCAATCAAGCTTAGACATATTCCCTACAAAGAACTAGGATGGAAGGACAAGTTAGGAAAGATACCATAGATCTGTGGTTCTGGAGAACTCTGTGTTGCAGTGGAATGCTTGTCTTGGGGATGAGAATACTTACCCCACAATGCCCAGGCTGCTCCTGACTGGTATTAGCCTCACAGCAGAAAGTATCCTAGTGTGCTTTCTGCTAGAAAGCTAGTAAGGTACTTAGATTGGAGAAAAAAGTTAACCTTTACCTTGTGTATTCACTTGTTTTTTTTTCATGTGTCTCTAACGCACTACACTGAAGTCTCTATATATTGTGAAAATCTAGCCTGTGCTGTTTGATTATGGTGTGGTGTGTTATGTACCTGAGTTAATTTAGTAAAATTTTATTGGATAAGCCTGTTGTGTAAATATAACTAGTTTTGACCTTGTGAGTAATTTAGTGATAGCTCTTTTCATGTTGGCGAATTGAGAGCCAGTTTGATATACGGTAGTTTAAGTTCTAGGAATCGGAAGATTATGAGTTCTAGACCTCCCTTAGGCATGAAAGCTTGCTTGGTGACTTCGGGCCAGTCAAGCTTTCACAGCCCAACCCATTTCAAAAAGTTGCTATGGGGAAAATAGAATTATTATGTGTGTTCACTGTCTTGAGTTGATCAAATTAAACAAATTGGGATATATGGTCATTTAGGGCATCCAATATATTTATGGGTGTGTCTGGCTTTCCTGTCAAAGGTTCTGCTATTAAACATGCATATTTTAATGCATTATTTTGGACAAAGTCCTCCATGACCAAAGTACCCACTCATTGATAAAAGTATTATTTCTATGATGTCCAAAATTTCTTTAGTAAGCTTTTCACTTGTTGCAGAATTTTTTTATTTGCAGTTTCATAGTATGTTTGCTGTATCATATGGCATACAAAGTTGCTCTTCATGTTAGAATCTGTCTTGGAAATCTCACGCGTGCAAATCTAGTGAGCTATTCCCTTTTGATAAAAGTATGCAAATAATGCCTCCCCTTGTCCCTTATAAAGGAGACAAAAGAAAAAGAAATTAACTAAATTATAAATGGTTATCAACACCATTCACCACATCTTCTACGATCTCTATTTCCCCATTGCTTTCTATTCTTGCAAACATCATATCTGTACTCTGCTTTATATGTTGCCTTTTGTTCTTTAAACTTGTCACTTCTATCTTCTGGAGGATCTTGTCATCTCCCTCTAACCACTATTTTCTTGGTCTTTTCTATCTTCTAAACCCATTTTTCCATCCTTCATAGATGTATTTTGCAATTTGTTCTTCATCCATTTTCTATGATCTAACCATATTATCTCTTCATTTTTTTCATCTTTAGTAAATGTTCAAGTGTAAAGATGTGTATCTAAAGATACACTAATCCATAAAGTTGTACAAATACATTTAATTTTTCATTATTTCTGTATAACTTGAACTTATTCACTGTATTTTTACTTTCCAACCTTGATCTTTGATACATTGATTTTTAGATCCATACTCACTTTATTATATTGTGTATCTAATGTTTGGTATAAATCATAAGGATTCTTGGCTAGCAGCAGTACAACATCTTCATGAAAAGATAAAAAGTTTTTTCGAACATACATAATCTGTATGTCACCATAAATGTTTATTACATAAGAATCCATAAAATGCATTAAATAATCAAGGAGATCTCATACATCATTGTTCTATTTTCTACTCTGGATCATAAATGTTTATTACATTTACTAAGCATTCCATTTATTTTCATTCATACATTTGTTTGGTTTTACTTTAGCCCAGTGTCTGAGCTCAACTATTTGGAATTATAAACAAAACAATATATCTTATCATTTTGGACCAACACAGGCAGTTGTTTATTTAGTAGCCAGTGATTTAAGAAATTGACTTAAAATTATGTCAGGGATCATACCACTATACCTGGGGTGCCAGTGTGCCTATAGATGGCTATCTCCCATGTCTGACTGTTTACATTAAAAAGTATAATCAAACAAATGGAAGTTGATATTAAAGCAAAACATCATTTTTTTAGCATCCTATTTATTTCCAAGGCTGACCCTGGGAATTCTTAGAAAATAAGAATGGGTGGTTGCTTTTTTTTACAAGTGTACTGACCTGCCCAGTAAAAGTATAAAGATTTTATTTATTTGTTTGTTTATTCATTTATTCATGTCAGAAGCATCACAATAAGGCATACTATACAACACAAAATTTAAAACATAAAATACAGTATTAAAATAAGTACAAGTTAAGCAGATCTTGTCTAGAAACTAGCAACGTTAATTGCGTTCTTTTGCACTGCCACGAGATCCACAAAGGACAGGTATATATGTGGTGTTGTCTGCTTGTCACCACAATCATAAAGAGCAGAAGCTACTGGTTAGCCCTATTTGTACAGAGTGTTTCGGGATGTTGTTGTATCCATGCACACAATCTATTCAGTGATTTCCATACTTCCCAGCTTTTGCCAGACCCAGGTGACAGCTCCTCTATTGGTTCCATCCAGTGTTGATTCTTTGTAGCTTTCCAGAGGTCCTCTCTGCGTTTAAATTCTTTGAAACCTTCTGTCGATCTAAGGAAGCCTTTCTTAGATTTTAATCTCTGATGAACTGGTTTTAGGCCATGGAGAGGGTGTTGTCCAGATCAGGGGTCACCAACCTTTCGGACCTCAGGGACCACTAAGTTCATAATTTTAAATCCTGCGAACCACTAATATGATCTGCCTAATGGCCGGCTGGGTCGGCGTGGCTAGGTGGTCATGTGACTGGGTGGGTGTGGTCAACTCGATGTCACATCGAGGGGTGCCTCACCGGCCTTTACTCGCCCCTCCCCTCCCAGCCACTCCTCGCCTCCCCACCTGGGCTCCTTAGGGCCCCAATGGGAAGCAGTTGTTGGAGCTAAGCAGCCATCACGAGGAAGAGTTGGCAGAACAGCTGTCTCGGTTCAAATTGGATCTGACCGAGAAGGAGGCTCAGCAGAAGCACCTCATTGAGGACTACGAGCATAGGTTTTCCAAGCAGAGGGAAGACCTGTGGGAGTGTAAGACCAGATACTGGCGCCTGGAGGTTCAGCAAGCTGAGATGTCAGCCAGTTCCAGGCCATGATGCAGTCCCACTGGAACAAGGCCCTCCAGCTCTTCGCCACCAGCGGCGCTTCCTTCTAGCCTTTGCCCAAAGCCCCACACCAGGAAGTTGAAGCAGACCCCAAGTCGAAATTTCTGCCCTCCTCCGACCCAACACAAAAAGACTCCAAAGGGGGAAACTCTCTATAGCAACAGAAATGTTCATTGCACATACAGTAGTTTGAGGACCCCTGATTTAGTGCAATATAAAAAATGCAAATAATTTTTCTGCGGACCATCAAAATTTTCTCACGGATCACCAGTGGTCCACGGACCACCAATTGGTGACCACTGGCTAGATATTGATGATTTAAGCCTCTCTATATATGTTGCTGCTTCTCTGTAACAGCAGGTGGAGCAATGCCAGCTAGATGATAGATCTTACCTAGAGGGATACGTTTAAGGTATTCAGTAATAATTCTGCTAGCTTCATTCAGAGCAACATCCCAGCATGTGCTGATTTATAGCAGAGTGGGCAGGTGTATTCACCTGCTGAGTAGTTAAACAGCTAAAGCTGTTGTCTTAAAAACCCTTGATTTAGCATCCCAGGTAGACCTGATTAATATCCTGAGGATGTGATTTCATCCACTGACCTTCAGTTTAGAGTTGGTACAGTGCTGCTTATCTGTTAAGGCCTTATCTAGAGTCATCCACTAAATATTTAGGGCTGTAGCAATGTTCCAATAGCATTTCTTTCTATATAATTTGCAGCTCCCTAGCAGCCTGCTTATTGCAAAAATGGAAGGCATATACCTGAGGTTTTTTTGGATTTGGACTTAATTGGTTATCCTAATAATATTGATTCAGCTCTACCAGAGCTTCAGTTAAACCATGTTCAACCTCATCAAATGTTTTTCCCTGTACCGTCATTGCTTGATCATCAGCATACATATAGTTGTTAGTACCTTCATGGAGTAGCTGATCATTGGTTAAATATTAAAAAGGGTTGGAGCCAATACACTACCCTGTGATAAGCTGTTCCTTTTACTTGTTCCATCTCTTTCGCCTTCCCTGGAATTCCACGATGAACAAGTGGTTCTGAAGGTGATGATCCTGATGATATTTGTAAGTTTAAAATCTTTAGTCATATCATAAACTTTCTGCTTCAGTCTTCGAAGCATAATACAAAGATAAAGTGGGATGCTAGGTAGCATTCTGGTAAATTGGTATTTTGCGAATGGTCGTACTGATACGGGTTTGTGAATGGGAAAACCCCCAATAATAATTCTGAAAGAGGGTTCACAACATGAACTCTTTATTCTGAATGTGATCACCTGTTCAAAGGTTTTGATACATAGGGCCTCTGTTTCCATGAAAATGAATTAGGTTTTTTTTTTCCATTTTCAGAATTAGTGTGCTGTAAAAGTGAGCCAAAATAATTGGAATTTGGGATGTGGAGAGATGACAATAAAAGTATTAGTCCCTTGCTTGTCTTAAAATCTAAAAAGTTTCCATGTTTAAATAAGCAAGTAGGAATAGATTTATAAATATGCCAGCTGGAAACTCTGGAATTATTTATTCAAAGCATGCCAGCGCTTCGCTTGGAAGAACTCCCAGTTGTAGCTTGCAAATCAAGAAAAAGTCTGTTCTGCCTTCCAAGCTTTATTTATTTATTTTATTTATTGTTGATATTTTTACACACTAAAAAGAAATTACATCAAAGGAATAAGAATAGAATAGAGAAAGGAGAACAAGAATGAGAGAGAAGGGGCGGGATACTAATACGGTCTCACCCTCTAATCATATTGACCTGTAGTATACCCTATACCGGTGGTTGGCAAATTGCGGCTCGCGAGCCCCTTGCATTTGGCTCTCCCAAGTGCAAGGTGAGGCTGCCGGCGGGCGGAGGTGCCGAGAATGAACGCTTCTGCTATCCGGGCGCTCATTGGCACACAA
>JANHJO010001852.1:127526-148741 GCA_032468235.1 Pseudoxyrhopus heterurus | reverse complement strand
TTCCATTTTTATTTATTTATTACTTATATCTTTACTTTCATTTTTGGTTAATAGACCTGGAAGCTTCAGTCGTGCTCTGGGAGTATGTGACTCCCTCAGATTCCTGCCTTTTTGGCCAAATATTTATTGAACTGACTCCCTGCTATTACCTTCTTCTGTGAATGAGATCTTAAAGTTCCAGTCACTCTTGAATTTGCAGATGTCCATACTAACTACTTCCTGCATTACACCATTCCCCAACTTTTTCCTATTAGTTGCAGAGCCCAAGATTCACATACTATACAGTCTTTTCTCTGTCTCTGAATACTATCTTTGTTGAATACTGCTGAGGGTGGGATACAACTATGGATAATTGTTGATACATACCTAATACTGCATTTAAAATATCTTAAAAACCTAGCATTGCTAAATTGGCACCATAAGACATATGCAGAATTGTACAACTGTTTTGCTTCTTGAATATTCCTCATCAGTCCCAAAACTGTAATATAATACCATTACTGTGTCAATACCATTGGCATCAAGTATTTTGCTTTGTTAGTAATTTATTTATTTTTTTGCTGGAGAGGGGCTGTGCTCCCAGAGTCTGTCTCCATGCCACCTTTTTGATGTTTAATGTTATTAATAGAATGAGCCTACCTTTACAGTTCTAGCTATATTTAACTTGCTGGCTCAAAAGATTTCAGAAATTCCCTGAGAACTAGCGGCAAGTATAATGGATACACTGGAATATTATACAGATTCTAATTTTTCATTTCAGTATTAGTCTTGATCTGTGCACTAGATGGGCTGGTTGATAATTGCAAATATCCCATGTTTGATATATCAGTTTTCCATTTTCTTAGCACAATTTTTTTCTGATAGTTGAAGATCCAGATGGTTCACTAAGAATTGTCTATAACTCTTGTTTGCATTTTCAGTCTTATTTCAGAAAGTGGCAAAATGATAGTAAAATTTACCATTTTTTCCACCTATTCCAAAATTGGAAAAATTTGCAATGATGAAGGGTTTTTATTTCATCATTCAACCTCCAACTCTATAATCTTAAAATGGAAAAAAAGATGAACTGGCAGGCCTAAAGGAAGAAAAGCAGATATTATGTATTTAATAGTTTAGTCATCCTGTCTTCTTCATTTGTGATGGTTAGGTTATAATACCTGTACCACAGTTTTGATAGGAGAAAACAATTATTTTTCTTGAACATCTGCTGCAGCATAGAAAATCTCACAACAGTTTTTAGAGTGAGACCGTGTGATTGACAAAACAACAAATTAAGTCTTTTTGCCATATTGTGCATTAAAATAACAGGTGTTTTTTTTTAAATTCAGGAGATCTGCTTAGCTGATATTTTCCAGAAAACTAAAATTCATCCAGATGTTTTCTTTGGTGTCTCTTGTAGAACTAAAACAGTGGGGGCAGTGGCCAGTGTCTCAGGAATTAAGGCTTTAATTGATTAATGGTTTGGATATACAGTAATTATTTTTCTAGCTTAATAGCTTAATACATAATCTCGCTATAGAGCTGCAAAATTAAATTTTACATTGGATTATTTCAGAATGTGAAATACATATATAAGGATTATTATATGAACTTTTGATGTACTTTATTTTTTTCTGGATTGCTCACACTGGATTTTCTGGGTGTTTCATTTATATTCCACATTGTAAAATGTTACCATGTCTGTGAGAGCAATCCACATTTAGTAACCGCATTTCATGAATTGGTGATGAAGTTTTCAGAATCAGGTCTGGAATATAATGGGGTCTTGTAGCAGTCTGAATATGCAGAAAACAGGAAAGAGGAGAAAGATGATTATTAAAGTAGAAACATGATGGAACATCAGAAATTATTAAACACAGCCAAGTAAAATGTGCTGTACTAATGTATTTGCAATTTTACTGCTGCAAGTAGAGTGCTCAGTTTTCTCTGCATTGGTGATAAACATGGCATCTGTGTAAAAAAGAGAGTGTAAAAAGTAAACTTGTATTACTTTTTGAAGAAAATGTTTGTATGATCCCTAAAATTAAAACAGACATTTTAAGCAGTTTTTTATGAATGTGGGAAATATAAGAAGATTTAAAGAATTGAGCCCTTTTTTGAGAATTGAGAAAGATGCACTTTGCTTTGATTAAATTGTTATTGTCTGTTAATTCATCTTCAGTATTAAGTTGTTTTATTTATATAATCTTTGTTCAAATTAGAGAGGATAACTGTATTTATTTTAACTTCAAAAATTCTTTATTAATCCCTAAAAGATAGTTGAATGAAAAACATATTTAAATTAAATGCATTTTTGTGATTATTGTCTAAATAGCAATTTGATCTATGCAATTAGATCACACAACAGAGTGTATTAGTAGCATTTGATAATCTTTGTAGTACTTGAAAACCTGACTGGATGAGTTGTTTGGTGGATCCTTGTTTTAGACTCCCCTTCCCACAATTTAGACCAATTATTACTTAATTTCTTTTTGGATTGATTAGAAAACGGTTTGCTGATTTTCTATTGTTAGGCCTAACTTCCTTTCAGTAATCTGCTGATTGTATGCTATTATGTTTTACTTTCCTTAAATTAAATGGTCTAATCTTTCTGATTTTTGTAGTTTTCAAATCTTTTTTCTACTGTACTTTGAAACTGCTGTTTTCATAGTTTAAGGTTCTTCGTAACGTCTGTCATTCGTAGTGCTTACTGCAGAAAGGAGACATTTTAATCTTTGGGGCAGGAGTCAAGTTACCAACAAAAGAATGAACTCAGAAATAGTCTCCCTTCCTCCTCCCCGTTTCAAGTGAATAGGCCTATTCAAGGCCCCCAAACTGAGCTCAGCAGCACTAATGAAAGAATCTACAAATTCTCAGTTTTAAATAGTGTACTCTGTCCCTTGTTTCATCAGGTTTTCATTCAGGCATGAATAACTGTTTTATATACCAAGCAGGCTATAAATTGGCTGCATTGTATAATATCTGAAGATTATAAGACTCCTGGGAGACAGATCCAGTTTGATTGATTTTATCAAAATGTTAGTTATTGGATTGTTTATTTGGATTTCTTTAAATTGTGAAATATATTATTAAGATGCTGTAATAAAATTTTGATATAATCCTGATAAAGATGTAAAACAGAACACAGCAGTAGATTTGGAATTGTACTTGTATTGCTGCTGAATCAGATTATATATTGCTAAAATTGTACCCTAGAGGACACAAATTCAATTTTTAACTGACTTTAATATAAATAGGTTATAGTGATATTATTCTAAAATCAGAGAAAAAGCTGCAGAACATGATCCTATTTTGTACTCTAAATAGTCACTAAATTTCCTTTTTGCACACTAATTAAAAAACTTTAGCTATCATAGACTTAAGTAACTAAAATGCATTTAAATGCAAGTTTTTTTCCTGTACAAAATCAAACAATAGATCCATCTATTTTATATGATTTGTATATGATTCGTCAGTCAGTTCTCTAGGGTTTCAGATTTCCCAGGCCTATCTGAAGCCGAGCCTTTTCCTTACAAATCACATTTTTCTTTTGAGTTATGACAAGTCCTCTAATTTTTATCTCTTTTCTGGGCTCATTGCGTACTCTTGAGAATTTGCATTTTTCACATTATAGCCTTTTCTGAAGAATAAAACATTTTCATAGAATGTTAGACAAAAAACATTTGTCTAAGACTTCTTGTTTTTTTCTTCATAATTATAACATTTTGATTTAAAGTTTTATGTGTTGTAGGTGCTACAGAATATTCTGGAAACAGAAAATGAATATGCTAAGGAATTACAGACGATGCTTTCTAGCTATCTACGACCCTTACAAACTAGTGAAAAGTAAGTGCATTTGGTCATAAAAAATGTTTGAGTTAGTTGGGAGATCCAGAGCCAGTGTCGGATGTGGTTAAACTTACAACCACAATTGAAACCAAATTTCCACCACTAAACATTGCAGTCATAAAGCAAGACATCATGTGACCGGACTGACTTAGGATAGCAATTTCAGCACTCCCCATTACAATCATTAATTGAGAATTATGGGTTGTTAAGTGAGTGTCCACCCCAATCCAAGTGGGATTGCATGATTGGTCCTTCATGACCCAGAGCCAGGTAAGGGACTCCCTCCAACTCCCTCCACTCACTTATCTCCCCATCCCATAACTGTCGTTTGGCTGCCCTGCACAATGCCTAGCGGTGCGGTAAAGAGCCCCGGTACTTGTTCAGAAGGCTTTCCTAGAATTGCACAATTTTCCAAAGGCAACACAGCTTTCTGAAGGCTCCGGGAGTCAAATGTAGAAAACATTTACCAGAGAAGCTAGGTCCAAAAAGAGGGCAGCAAAGGCAGAGGGGCACTCTGGTTTGGCCATAGTGGCTGACACCCAAAGTGAAAGGCTGGTGCAGGGAACTGGTAGAGAAGGCAGCTGGATGAACAAATGTTTCTGAGGCAGCTGAGGTATCCTATGGTGTGGCAAACAGCTCCAGAGCTGTGTGGTTCTGCGGCCGCCTGCCACTCTGCAAGGCAGAGTGCAGGGAGGACAAAGGGGTATAGATGAGAGGGAAATAGGTGTGGGGAGTTGCAGCGCATCTGTGGCTGTAAGTGTAGATGGTCTGTCAAGTGCCCAAATTTTGGTCATGTGACTATGGGAATGTTTCAACCACCATAACTTTGGGCATGAGTCATAAGTCCATTTTTTTCAGCAGTGATGTCACTTCGAGCTGTTACTGAACAAAATGGTTGTAAGCTGAGGACTAACTATATTTGTAACGTCCACTTTGCTGCCAAGAAAATTTCACAGACATGTTTGGAAGTTGAGTTTGGCTCAAAAAAAAAGAAGATTTTACTTAATAACCTTTTTAGTAGCAATTGTGTTTTTCAACAGTCTCTGTACTAATAGGTTGAGAGTGAATGAGAGCAGTTTGTTAGAAAAGTGCCAGTCAGAAGGGCACATAGAAACATAAATTGCCATTCTTAAAATAATTGATTACCTATCGTTAATTTTTTTAGATGGCATTGCCCTATACAGTATGTTGAATTAGTTTGTTCATAAGAGTCAGTTGTCTTGGCTCCTTGTGTCTTGATTCAAGTCTGCTCTGGATACTGCCTGCTTTCTAATTTCTTCAGGTATTGCACACCTTCAACTGCAGTTCTACCTACACTGCTTACATGTCCAAATATGGATTATTTTATGGTGGAAGAGAACAGCCAATTTCTTAAATGAAAGGAGAAAGTTTGTTAAATAGAATATATGGTCAGTGCAAATTGTTCTATTGTATTATGTTGTGCAAAAGTGTAGAAGGAATGGCAGAAGCTGGGGACAGAGTGAAAAGGGATTAGCCTAGAATGAACTAAGTCCACACACCCCCTTGAGTGCCCTTAACCTTTATCTAACACTAACCAGATGCTGACATTTGTTGAGAAGATCCCTGTGCACAGGCTTCTAACATTAAATCAGTTTAATTGAACCAATAATGTGTCTTGGTCTTGGGTCTGACAAAAAGGCAGAATTGACAAGTGACAACTTTTTGAAGCCAAGTGACAACTCTCTGAAGCCAAGGCTAATCTGAAATCTTTTTTTAGAAGTATTTTGTTTTAATATTCTTATTTCCTTGGTTACAGATTAAATTCTGCAGATACTTCATATTTAATGGGAAACCTAGAAGAAATTAGTTCTTTTCAACAAATGCTTGTACAGTCTTTAGAAGAATGCACTAAGTAAGTAGTGGGGGGATTGTTTTTTATTATTTTATATGGGGTATTTATTGTTTGTAAGCTACCCAGAGTCACTAAGAGGGGGTGGCCTTCAAAATCTTCTAAATAAAAAAATAAAATAAATTTAAAAAAATCTTTACATTAACCAGTCAAAAATGAAACTTCTTAGCTCTGAGGTAGACTAGGTCAGAAAACAGACTCAATAAGAACTTACACCAAGTGAATTAAGACAAGGCAATCTTGAGCTTCTTCCTCTCTTCCTTCTCCCTTTTCAGGTTAAGTTGTATTTGTCTAAAGGCTGATGAATATTTCCTGTAAAGCCATTTCTGTTCTGCATAAAACTTTTTAACTTTTTTAATATAACATTTAAATTAAATTTTATTATAGCCTGAGGCCACTGTGCTTATAAATATAGGCAAATAAAATGTCAGAGTAGCTATATAACTATAAACCTAAAAATTCAGATAACTATTTTATTCATTTTTCTGTGTTATTGCTAACTTTTAAAATTATTTTCATTTTACTTCCAATAATAGCATAAATGAATAAAGGTTCGTCCATAGTTTCCATAGATCACAAAGTTCATTAAAATTACAGGTGTTAACCCAACTTGGACAGAGTGACTTTGGGAGCAGACAAAAAAACCAATAACAAAAATGCCAAAAACAAAATACCAATGCTAGCTAAAAACCTGTTAATTGGTAATCGGGAATCAAAATGTATTCAGTGTCCCCAGATGAGAACTTTGTTCTTGCTGATCCAAATGTGGAAGAAAGAGCTGTGTCTTCACTGTCTTTTAAAGGCCTGTTGGAGCCAGCCATAAACTGAGGAGGGGGGGGGTTGTTTGAGAGGACAGGTACCACCATAAAAAAGGAATGCCTCTAGGTCCCATAAAACGATAGTTTCGAAATTGGTCAGAAGTGTGCTGTATCTGTTGGAGTGTGAAGAAAACATAGATGTACTTGGAAAAAGTCATCCTACAAATCACTTGGTTCTATGTCATGTAGGGCTTTATAATTTCACTGGAAGCTAATGCAGCTTGTGGAGTAACAGTGCTATTCGGGCATGCTGAGAAACAGTCATAACTACCTATGTTGCTGCATTCTGGACCAATTGTAGCTTCCAGGTGATCTTCAAAGGCATCCCCTAAATTATTAATTTAGCTGTAAAAATATAGTATGGCTCTTTATTATGAATTTAGCACTAATTCCCTTGAAAATATATAATCCCATTTAAGGAGCACATTCTATTTTTTTTTGTTTAATCTTACTTCTTAATTATTTCAGTATTTTCTTCCAAAAAAGCATGGTTTTTTTCACACATGCTCACCACAGACGAAAAATGTTTCCTTCTCTTGACAACCTTGCCAACATTTTGTTGGGTATATATTTTGTTGTGAGATATTTGTTCTATTGTTACTAAAATTGTGTACCAATTGTACTGTTATTCCACTGCAACTATTTCCATATGAATAGTTGCATGGAATAATAATGGACCGGTATGTCCCAAATGTGCTGCTTCATGATATAATCTTAAAAATGAAACCTCCAGACCTGTTTTATCAAGGTGTGTTTTTAAGTATGACTGTTTTTGTAAACTTAAATAGTCTTCACTGAAACCATTTTTTTAACCACAGAATATAACCCCCCCCTCCAGCATTTCAAGAGTACCATTTCAGAGTGGATAAGTGGCTGTACACTACTTTCACAATTATTCGTGCAGGTGTATTGGTTGCCAGATAGCTAGTGAGCCAGGTTCACATTTTGCTTTATTTATTTTTTTATTTTATTTATTATTTAATAAATAATAAATTTTATTATTTAAAACATATACCGTAGCCACTCATCTTGCAACCAACTCTTCGTTTTTTATTTATATGCCTTTAAATAATTTGGGATTGAGATACTTTTGGCATTGTAGATGAATCACTACGATGGTTCTGATGAGGACTTTCAGCATATGGCAAGAACCGTGGAGTCCTCATGGGCCTTTGTAGTGCTGACTCTTTCATTCTGAAATGTTTTCTTCCTTGAAATCTGTGAACTATCTATGATTACTTTTCCCCCAGAAGCTAATGGAGACCCAGCTTCACTAAAGATGGCTTTATTTTTCTTTCCCCCCTTTTCATACTTTTTAAATTGATTGCCAGCTTGGACTGAATTGACTTATTATTCTACCAAATAGTAATTAGTGTAAAATATAACATTAATTGTTTACTGTATTTTAATTGTTGATTGAAAATAACATTTTATAAAGGGATATGCAGATATGTTAATAATTTGTAGAACTGTTTCCTGCTACTTAATTTCCTTCACGATCTTTCCATCCAAATAACGTTCATACGAATTTTGAGATCAGTGTCATCTGTGTCCTGATAAATTTGAAGGCATTGGGTCTTAAGATAATTTTAAAAAGGTACATTGATGCTGTTTTATTTCAGGTTGCCTGAAGCCCAGCAGAGGGTTGGGGGTTGCTTTCTAAATCTCATGCCACAAATGAAAAACTTATACCTTATGTATTGTGCCAATCACCCATCAGCAGTAACTGTTCTTACAGAACACAGGTATGTGCACCTAGAAATGATACAAATAAGGAAGAGTTTATACATTTATTATTTTGCTTCTTTTTCTCTGTTTCAGAAATAATGTTGGCAAGAGATATAAGCCTATTGCCTTGGTATTTTCATTTGGTTGTGGTGGAAATGCATTTTAAAAGTTTAAGTCATAAATAACAATGTTTTTGCGTTGGACTTGAAAATGAATATAGTTTCTTTAAAATATGTAGCTTGACATTCTCTTCAATAAAAGTTTGCTAATTTCAAATTAAAAGAGTTCTGCTGGATTTCATCAGAGGTCTCTCTTGGCCAGTATATCCATATATAGAATCATAGAAAATGAATAGTGTTGGTATTAAACTTTAAAATCTTGAATGATTTGGGACTGAGTTACTTAGTATATTCTTTGCACCAATATAAATTAGGTCATGCAAATCCTTTGAAAGCGGTGCTTCATAAGGCAGAAGGCATGCAAAGCGCCTCTCTTTGAATAGTTAAAACAGCCGCATCCTTCTCATGCAATAGTTAAAACACTGCATCCTTCTCATGCAATTGCTTCAAAGGTTGTTCTTGATTATTTCTCTATATGGGCATCCGCACAACCAAGGCTGTTCAATGATTCAGCAAAAACTGCTTTGTATATGTTCCTGTGGATTATATTTTTCCCCAAAGGATTTGGATAGTTATAATGTAACCTAAAAGAAGTTTTGTTTATGGATTCATCATAAGTGATAATTCGGCAAGTGGATATGAGATAGTGGTCTCTTTCCTATTTTTTAAACCATTAAAATGTTTTTCCGTTCTGTTTTAAAAGCTTAGGTTAGCGGTTTTGTTGTTTTAGGATAATTTATGAAACATTCTAGTTATGATCTACAAGAGAGATTTCTTTTTGGAGACAATAGGCATTTTTTGAGGCCTAGTTTGTTAACTAGGTGGGAAAAAGCCTCCAATGTTATCAACAATGGATTTTTTTTTTCATTCAGAGTTTTTTTAAGCTCGCATTTTCTCTATTTTTAGCCTTTTAAATTATCATCTTCTGCCAATGTCTTTGAAAACATTTAAAGTAACATATTGATGGCTTTTATGGATGGTAGAGTTCTGATAGATACATGATAGAAAATCTGTTTTTAGATCTTATAGCAGAATGGCTGGTCGAAGTAATATATTTATTTGAGTTTGGGCATGTCTTCGCATTTAATATTATTACTTTATTTTTTAATGTTATATTTTGTATGTTCCCTTGGAAAAATACTGTAGTTTGAGAGACAATTTATAAATAATTAAAACAAAGAAATGACTGTGAGGAACATTGCAGTTCAGAGGCTGAATGCCACAGAATGCCAAATATTTGGAAGGGAATAGTAGGATTATTGCCTTAAAGCCTTTTTTGCACTTTTTGGAAGAATCTGGTTGGCTACTATCAGAGGCTGCATGGGAGCTTGTGGGACTGTTGGTCTGATTTAGTGCAACTGTTTTTATTCTTCTTGCTGTTATGTATTTTTAAAAAGCCTTTTCAAGTTACTGCATGAAGAGATTGCTCAGCAGCATGCTATTATTGCAAGTGGGGCTAAAATTTTATATTTGATAACAGTTGATCATTGGAAAAAGTGCTGGTATTATGTACACCAAGGTAGTTTTGAAGTTTGTGGGGGGGAAAATTACTTTTTCTAAAGATTCCGTGCTAGTAATGTTCATGTAGTAGGATTGTCATTGTTATCAAAAATGTGTGTGTAGAGAGTGCTTTTAATGTGATTGTGCTGAGAATTTAATAGTTAGTAGCAAGTAATTGAACTTTCTTTAACAGCCATTAAATGAAGTATATTTCATGCTCAGTTTAGAATTTTGTCTGGTGGCCATTCTAGAGTTTAGAATGATACCAGAACGTTGCCTTTTCTGATACCTAAAATTGTAATAATTGATAAAGCACAATACAATGCAAATAGGTTTGGCTGGGAAGGATTTCTGTCCAGATTTTTCTAATAAAACACTTCCATGAAGCCATCCTAACATGACACCTGGATTATTTTTCACTTCAGGGATTCTGTTGTGTATATTATAAAGGCTGTCATCAAGCTAGCCAGTTTAATTGTCTTGAGATGAATTGGTTGCCTATGAAAGTACTGTTAATAGAATACATTCTTAAGAAAAGATATACTTTGCACATGTCTTAGTGTATATTTTCAAACATATGCTACGATTTTATTATAATATGTTTCCTGGGGAAACTTGAGTATGAAAGCTAGTATAAAAAAACAGCATTATTTTAATTGTTATTATGGCTGCTATAGGAGTTAAATATTATTTGACAGCATATAATTGATCAAAAATCAATACAACTAAGAATAAGATATAAAACATACAATATTTCAGATGTATTGTTTAAAAGTAATAATCCTTTCTGTAAATAGACACGATTGCTGTTTTCTTAAACTATAGTTGCATAAATACAGCTGGAGCTTAATTAGACATGACTATTGCATTAGTCTCATTGCTTTTAATTTCAAATTTCAAAATGGGAAGCTTGGAAAAATCACACTTATGAGAGATTAATTGGCCTATGGGATCTCGATAAGCATCTGAGGCAGACAATCTATTGTCCCTCCCTCATGTGGTTTCCCAAGGGCTGCTAACATAGGGGTGATGTCATACTTGAAGCAACAGCCTCAGAATAAGGCATTCAGTGTTGAACGGCAGTCAGGAGCTCAGATCATTTAGTGAGTCAAAGATTTGCTGGAGGGTCTTGAGCATGCATTGTCTATGTGACATCTTTAGACCTTTCAGTTCTGAGAGTTCATGTTCTATGTATTATAGGCAGGAACTGGAAGTGTAAGTTACGACTTCGAGCGTTTTGCGCTTGTTTATAATTATGTATATTTATTCTTGTTCTGTATTTTACTGACTGATTTCTGATTAAAGTACTTGGAGGTTTAAAACATTCTTCTTAATTTGTAGTGGTTTTATACCTTAAAATGACAATTGATTAGATTTTAACTTTTGCTTTAGGACAATTTTAACTTTTGCTTTAATTCATTTATTTCTTAAAATCTTTTTAAAATTACAGTTCTGTATACATGTATTCAGCAATAAATCTCAGTGATTTTAGAGGGGTTAATAAATAGTTCTAAGACTGTAGAACTTAACATTGAAAATGATTAGGGCTATCTAGATAGCAAAGAAATACTGCACCAGGTCAGTAACTCTATATTAGTTAGTAGTCATAATTTGCTTATTTGTTCTATTTAGCCAACCTGCTTTGAGTAAATATTACTATGTAGTAATTTATTTTTTGTATTGCAGGGATCTGTTTGTGCAACTAAAGAATTGGTTTTATCTTATTTTTCTGTTTTAGTCCAATACATTATGAATTTGCTGTTTAATGCTTCTCACATAAAGAGTATTTGTTAAAATAGCTATGATTTTTAACAATGTACAGATTAATTTTGTGAACAGAATCATCATCTAAGGAAACAGATTTTCTAGTGTGATTAAATATCTGTAGATTCCAAGATTCATATTTAATCCCAAAGTAAAGTTCTTTCACAAGAAAAACAAATAGCAAGTATGTATAGTAAATCAAAATTGTGCTTTAAGTACTTAATGTTTTATATATATATATATATATATATAAAATCACAGTTCTGTGCATAATAAATTTTTTTGTTAAAATTATATGATATAAACCTTTCAGAATATATTCGTGATTTTTGTTAGTGGATCAGTTTATGTTTTGGAAATTTATATATATTATATAAAATATATTTTCATAAAAAGTGGCTTCAATTTCATTAGCTGAAGAATCAAAATAGTCACTGACAAAGAGGGAACTGTCCTGGTCATGAAAATATTAGTGAGTAAGGCCTGCATCTTCTCTACTTTACCTCTTTTCTTCATGGAAATATTGACAGCTTTTTTAAAAGCACTTTCTTGTAAATTTTCTTTCAAAGTGGTATTAGGGAAGATCAGTGAGACTCTGGAAGAAATCTAAACACAATCCAAGTAGACCTTAAAATTCTACTTGTCCCTCTTGTAAAACAAAAAAGAAAGGTACTTGATAGTTCTCATAGGCTGTCTTTTTATAATAAAACGAGTAGTGATAGTATCAAGTCTCTGTCTTAATATTTGGTTATTTCCCCTGTGGAGAGAAGAGTTTTGGAAAACATGCAGGGATTATAAGAAAAAGTAATGTAGATTTTTTTTTGTGTTGTTGTTTTTAAAAGGTGATCAGTCCTGGGATGTTAAAATAGAGGGTGCACAGAAGATGCAAAGCAGACAGGGTTCAGGATTTTCCAGTTCTTGACCCTCCACTTCCACAGATAGTTTTGTCCCCTCCCCGCCCCATTTTTCCCTGGTTGCATAAAAAAGATTTGAAACAGATTTAAAGCACTAGTATTGTGGGTGGCCTGGTTTTGCTCTAAACAAATGAAGGCGGAGTCATAGCTATTGATTTTGGGGGGAAATAGTCTGACGGTATGCTTTGATTCTGTTGACTTGTCATTTGGAGCAAGCCATAACACGCTGCAATATTATGCAGATCTACATATAGAAGATACTGTACTGGAATATTTTTGAAAATTTCTTACAGGTATAGCTGGCTGCAATTCCACATTTAAACTTCAAATGTTTATTTGTTTTTCTTTTTGTATATACAGTGAAGAGTTAGGAGAATTCATGGAGCTAAAAGGAGCCAACAGTCCTGGGATTCTTGTACTGACCACAGGACTGAGCAAACCTTTTATGCGTCTAGATAAATATCCCACATTACTCAAAGAGCTTGAAAGACACATGGAGGTACAGTATATCCTCACAACATTTACAGTCCAGTTTAATAGTGATTTGACAAACATCTTAAAATAGCATTTCAAAAGTGATCGGTAACGAAGTACAGTACTTCGTTCTTACTCCTCTGAGATCATAGAAATAATTGTTTGGGAATGCTAAATTATATGTTTAAGGTTGACTGTATTTTCTAAGAGAAATTAATACATTCTCATCCTAAACTAATGCTTATTTCAGTTGACTTGTGAAATCTATAACACAAGACTAAAGCCAGTTTTATTTTGCATCTATGATTCAGTACTATGAAATTGCACTGTAGTATAAATGCCACAGGATATGATAATGCAGTATAAATGCCACAGGATATGGTAATAATGCTGTTTCTGATTTTTTCCCTTTTCCTAAATTTTGTGGCTTTCTTTCGTGCTTTTGCAAGATTAGGAAGAAATGGTTGAACATGTTTGATCGTTGAATGTTAATCATCTCAAGAGAAGATTGTGAAGAATATATTTTTCAGCTATTCCCATGCTAAAATTTATTCTGCGGTGTGCCATTGCAGTTTTATTATACAATACATAGTCAGTCAGTTTAACAGCTAGATATTAGTTACTATTACTTGAAGGCCAAATCTTCAGTATTAAACATAGAATTAAGAGGTTTAGTTTAATATTGTTGAATGTGTGTGTAATCATAATTTTAAACTTAAATATTCAGTTTGAGAATTTTGGCACATTGTGCCATTAATCGTATTTTTAATTGTTTCATATTGATTTACATCATTATCTCTTGAAAAATTGACAGTGCCCAAGTTTTATTTTCTGTTCTAAGAAGACTAGTCTAAATTGTATTTATATACTTTGTTTCCCTTAAAATAAGACCCAATCAGAAAATAAGCCCTAGTATGATTTTTCAGAATGCTTGTAATATAAGCCCTACCCCAAAAATAAGCCTCAGTTAAGATCATTGGTCAGACGGACGCATTTAGTACTATATTTCCCCCAAAATAAGACCTAACTGGAAAATTAGCCTTAATGCATCTTTTGGAGCAAAAATTAATATAAGACCTGGTGTTATTTTTGGGGAAACACAGGTAGGAAAAGATAAACATTCATAAAATTGGTTCCTATCAAGAAAATTTTTTCTTGCAAAATTATTTGTTTCTTGCTGGCATTACCTTATTTAGAGATTAGTTGCTTAAATCAAAGTAGTTAAGAGGAAAGTTTCTTAAGTGTTTAATCCAGTATTAACAGAAATGACATTAATTCCAAAACAAGTTGAAAAGCCATTTTCCTTTGAATTTTCTTTTAGGATTATCATCCTGACCAACCAGACATTCAGAAATCCATGACAGCTTTCAAAAATCTTTCTGTAAGTAACTTGTAGAACTCAAAAAACAGAGCAGTAGCTTTTGAAGACTATTTTAGAGTATAGCAAAGAGAAAAGTTAACAAAGCATATCCATGGAGAAATAAAACACGGACACTTCCATTACAGATAGTCCTAGACTGATGACCAGAATTGGAACCAGACTTTTGGTTGTTAAGCAAGGTGGTCATTAAGTGAGTTACACCCAATTTTACAGTCATTTATTACTACAGTTGTTAAACAAATCACTGTAGTTCTTAAGTGAATCACATGGTTGTTAAACAAATCTAGCTTCCCCCATTGACTTTGCTTGTTGGAAGTCAGCTGGGAAGGTGGCAAATAGCAATGATGTGACTTGGGGTAGCTGCAATGCCAGTTGCCAAGCAATTGAAATTTGATCACATGATCATGGAGATGCTGAAACAGTTGTAAGTGAGAGAACCGGTTGTAAGTCACTTTTTTCAATGTCGCTATAACTTTGGTCTCTAAACAAATGGTTGTAAGTCAAGGACTATCTGTAATAATTTTGATTTGGGCTAGAAATCAAAGTACTAGAAATATGACAATGCTTGATAAGTTCTACTTCTATATTTTAACATATTTTTAACAAAATTTTGAAAACAGGATTCCATATTTTTAAGTCTTTATCAGAGATTGTACGTCTTCATCCTCCCTTTTGTATTGTACAATACACAAACTTACATTGTCGGAAATTACTTACCCCCTCAAACTCTTAGATTCAAGCTTCCCTAATTAATTTATTTGATCAAAACTTTTTTGGCAGGGTTAGAACTCTATAAAAATGGGAATAGAAAGTTGCTCTTCCAGTTTCCATTCCCACTTTTAATTTGGGTACTGGGGAGAAGTCCAAAGATAGTACAGGCAGTTCTCAACTTACAACAGTTCGTTTAATTACTGTTTGAAGTTACAACGGCACTGAAAACGGATTTATGCTGTTTTTCTCACCTATGACTATTGTATTATCCCCATGGTCATATGATCAAAATTCAGACACTTGGAAATTGACTCATATTTTATGACAGTTGGAGTGTTCCAGGGTCATTTGATAACCTTTTGTGATCTTCTGACAAGCAAAATCGATGGGGAAGCCAGATCCACTTAACAACTGTGTTACTCACTTAGCAAGTGTGGCAAGAAAGGTCATACAACAGGGCAGAACTCACTGAACAACTGGCTCACTTAGTCACAGAAATTTTGGTCTCAATTATGGTCATAAGTCAAGGATTACCCACACTAAAACAACTATTCATAGTACTCCAGTTATATGATGTGGTGATACTTTATTCTGGTCCTATAGGCACAGTGCCAAGAAGTACGGAAAAGAAAAGAACTTGAACTCCAGATACTAACTGAAGCCATCCGGTGCTGGGAAGGAGAAGACATTAAAACATTAGGAAATGTAATTTACATGTCACAAGTCATGATTCAGTGTGCTGGCAGTGAGGTATGGCAGGTTTTGCTTATACTAATACCAGAATTGTTTTTACTGTTTTTAATTCTTCCGAGCCATTCAGAATCATTTGGCAAGTGGGT
This sequence comes from Pseudoxyrhopus heterurus, assembly GCA_032468235.1. Classification (NCBI taxonomy): domain Eukaryota; kingdom Metazoa; phylum Chordata; class Lepidosauria; order Squamata; genus Pseudoxyrhopus; species Pseudoxyrhopus heterurus. The sequence goes on along the minus strand of JANHJO010001852.1, from coordinate 132,795 downwards.
GGCCTTAAAAATATACTCAATCAGTCAATCTAGAGAGAAGGGCCGATACAACTATTTACCCCTTCCAAATAGATACTTTTAGCCTTTTTGAGTATCTTCTTTAAAAATGTCTCATCTTTGTCTTATTTATACCATTAAAATGATATTTTGAATTTCACATTTACTAGAGGAATGAAGTCTTTTAAAAATAAACATTTTATCATAATAGTAATAGAAGTCATTTTCTTTTATTAAAAAATCAGTACTTCTCTGCCTGAGACAAGAGTTTTGCCTTTTCTTCCAAATAAGATTACATTCTCTATAGTGAGTTTGTCCTAAAAATCTCTTAGCCTCGTTTGTTCTAAAGATGTCTAATGTGTTGCTGGTTTAATAATGATGATTTGAGAAATATTGTGATTGCCAGCTCATTTGCTTATCTGCAGTTTATTTAACCTTGCCATCTAATCTGATTTTCATATGTTGCTTGTTTTTCTTCTTTCTAATAAGGAAAAAAATGAAAGATACCTTCTTCTCTTTCCTAACATTTTGCTGATGTTGTCTGCCAGCCCAAGGATGAGTGGCTTTATCTATCAGGTAATAGAAGCTTCAGTATATTTTAGTCTCTGGGATGGGATGGGATGAGATGATATTGTCACTTTTGTCTGTGAATACTGTGGTACACATTAAAAAATGAAATTCTAATGCCTGCTCTCACGTACATACATACATACACACACACAATCCATAAACCCGTGCACACACATATACATACCGTATGATGTATGTATGTATATATGTATTAAATATATACATCTATATAATCACAGTTCATTCTGAATACATAGCGGAAAAAGAGTTGATACTATATAGTACAAAGCTATTACAGAATCTAGTTGTTCTGCTTCAGATACCACGAAGCCTTTTCCCAGAAGGTAACCAAAAAAATGATCATGGAGAGTATGTATAGCATCCCTGACAATATTGTGGGCCCTGGTCAAGCAGCACTTACATGCTATGTTCTGGATAGAAGGAAGTGAACTTCCAATAATCTTTTCTACCATCTTCACCATTCTCTGCTTAGCCTTCCTGTCCGAAACAGTAATACTTCCAAACCACATAGTAATACAATATGACATGATGCTTTCAATTGTCCCTCTATAGAAAGTGGTAAGGACAGGGGAAGGAAGATGTGCTCTTCTCATATGATGCAGAAAATGCAGGCACTGCTGTTTCCATTTCACCAGTGTATCACTGTTGAGTGACCAAACTAACCTGCTCATCAGCTGCACACTTAAAAAATGGTATTACTAGCCACCTCCAGAGTTGAATTGTTAATACACAGAGATATATGGCTGTGCCTGCCTTTACTGAAATCAACTATGAAAACTACATTTAAAACCAGGCAGTTTTTATTACAGCAGTTCATCAAGCCCTCCACCTCCTCCCAGTAATCAGCCTCATTATCATCCTGAATAAGGCTCACTATTGTTGAATCATCCGGATACTTCACAATATGAGTTGTAGCAAACCTCTCACAACAGTCATGGGTCAGCAGGCTGAGCAACTGCAGACTTAGGTCACAGCCCTGAGGATAACTTGTGCTCAAGAACAAGGTGTTAGAAATATTAGTCCCAACTCAACCAGAGCTGAGAATACATTGGATGTTGCTTATTCTAACATCAAGAATGCCTTCAAGCCTATTCACCGTCCCACCTTGGCTCTTCTGACCATCTTTCTGTGCTGCTTATCCCAATATATAAGCCTCTATTACTAAACCAACCAACTCCTATAATGCAAGATCAGCTGAGAAAGTTACGTTCCAAATGCTACTGTACCTCAGTTAGGCCATTAATGATTTGAGAACTGCAGCTTAAAATAGGATGGGATGGTGGTGGATGAAGTGAAATCAGCCAAGGTAATGGTGATTTTCAATAGGCTACCAGTTATGTCCATTAATTGGGAGTCAGGACACTATTAGTTTTCTCCTCTCCATGCACTCTTTAGTTCTGCCTTGATTTTCCCCCGAAACAGATTTCAACCATGTGTGGGACAGTTCATGGGAATGAGGAGGGTGGAATAGGGAAGAGGAAGGGACACTTAAACTGCATGTGAAGTTTGTTCTTGTGACTTGAGTTTTACCTCAATGGACATACAGTAACTCAGATATAATTATATGTGGACCTAAACTATTATTTCAAACTGCAGAACCATTTGTATCATTTAACTAATATCTTGCTATGCAAAGACTTTTTAGGTAAATAAGTATATAATTAAACATCATGTCTAGGCATCTAGAACTTTCTTCAGTATCAGAATGTATATGTCTTAACTTCAGTTATGATAAAATTTCCTCTGTATTTTATTATTCAGTAATATTTGATGAATTAATTGAAAAAATAATGGTGCATTTGCTTTTAGGGAAAGCTTCCATTAACAGGGATGACCATCACAAAATTAGAAGATAGTGAAAATCACAGAAATGCATTTGAAATATCAGGTAATGTTTTTATTCATTCTGGGATTTTTTGTGAATATGCAGCAAACAATGTTACCAGAATTGGCACCTGTTCATTTTCTAAACTACTGTTCTCCATCATGGTTTTCTTCAACTCCATAATCTCCAGCAAGCATGTCCATTGGTCTAACAGGCTGGTGTACATTGGTATTGAAACTCCACAGTTTTTTCAGGCAGAAGAAAGGCTATTCTAAACCTGTTGGAAGTCTGCTAAGTCAGCAGTAATATAGTATAAGCGCGCTGTCTAGTTTTGCATCATCCCACGTAAAATTTACTTAGTTTAAATGTATATATGTTTATTTTCTCTTTAAGCATGAATTGAAGATAGGGTTCATTACAACTAAAAACTATCTTAGAAAAAAGTGTAAACTAATCTAAAACTAATAAAAGCATATTATCAACAGCTAGAATAAACTCCACTTAATTTGTAGGCTTAGAGAAAGATACGTTATAAAAACATTGAAGAAATTAGGGCATTGTAGGAAATAATCTTCTTTCAAATCATTAATGGCCTAACAGAGGTACAGTAGCATTTGGAACATAACTTTCTTAGGTGATCTTGCATTATAGGAGTAATTTGAGTTTTTTAGGACTTTAGAAGAAAAATCTTTGGCCTGTATTTGGAAATGTACTGGCAACCAGTGAGTTTTTGCAGATTACCAAATTGAGCAACTATTTTTCTAAGATTTACTGATGAATAAAAGAAATGGCCATCATCTTAAAGATCAAGTAGTTGTCAATAAGGCAACCCCTTGCAAAGATGTTCCAGGCATGAATTTGCACTTGCAACCTTCTGACAAATCTTAAAGCCAGGTACTACACACATTCAGAGTTCTTGGAAGCAGGAACATAAATTTGGTATTATGGTTATCACAAATTCTTGTACTATAATGTGGAGAAGACACCTAATGCATTGCATAGGTATAGAAGAATTAAGATATATGGGTATTTTCTATACCTTATATACCAATTCAGCATTATATACTTTTTAAAAGGTAGTTATTTCTTTTACTTTTTTTGTTCAGCATTTTCTATTTGTTTCTAGGCAATATGATAGAGCGGATATTGGTATCTTGTAATAATCAACAAGATTTGCATGAGTGGGTAGATCATCTGCAGAAACAAACCAAAGTAACAACTGTTGGGACTCCTTCAATTAAACCACATTCTGTTCCTTCTCATACGGTAAGAGGATATCTGCCTTTAGTCCATTACTTATAAATCTTGTAAGGCCCAATCCGTTATGAAGGAGCTACTGAAGAAAACATATTTATATTATAACTAGAACTATAGCTTGACACAAGCTGATAATTAAATCGCAATGATAAAATTACTGAGCATTTAGCAATAGAATTTTAAATTGATTAAATAATTAATGAAATGATTGCGATTTATTTATGTAAGAAAGGATTGTGTCAAATGTAGCCGAATCTCTTGCTACTTTGCTGATGTCTTCAGACAAAAGTCCACACTGAGAAAAAATATGCAGTTATTTTCCTTATTGACTTTACCCTTTTGTGGACCTAGTAATATTCACATGAAAAGGAGCTATATCATTTGCTTGATCTACAAAGTTCCAATAATATATACATGGGTCAATATACTGACAAATGTATTTATATTATTAAATTAACTCATTGTTAATATTTGTATGCAACAGAGTTGAAGGAAACATAAATTCCAGTACATATAGCATTGCATGTTCCTGCTGCATTTTTAATAGTGATAACTAGTTTAGCAGGGCAGGATGGTGGCTTAGTGGTTAAGATGCTGGACTTGTCAGCTGGAAAGCCGGTAGCCCAGATTCAAGACCTGAGTGCCACACGGTGGGGTGAGCTCCTGTTCTTGCGCTAGCTCCTGCCAACCTAACAGTTCAAAAGCATGCAAATGTGAGTAGATAAATAGGTATCATTTCAATGGGTATATAACAATGCTCCATGATGTCATGCTGGCCACATGACCACAGAAGTGTCTTTGGACAGCACTGGTTCAAGGGCCTTGAAATGGAGATGAGCACCACCCCCTACAGTCAGCAACAACTAGTAGAGTAAAATCCGCAGGGAGTCCTTTACCTTTTACTTACTAGTTTAGCATACATAAGGTAGAGTTATTATTATTCATGAGAATAGGGCCAAAATCCATAATCAGGTGATATTCATTGTATTCAATTTTTTTGGTCCTTTCTGATTCCGTTGTTCAAATGGCAGCTTCCATCTCATCCTGTAACACCATCTAGCAAGCATGCAGATAGCAAGCAAATGCCGATGACTCCTGTCTATCATACCCTTCCACACCCTTCACATCATGGGACACCTCATACCACTATAAACTGGGGACCACTGGAGCCGCCTAAAACGTCTAAGCCATGGAGTTTGAGCTGTTTACGACCTGCACCTCCATTAAGGCCTTCAGCAGCGCTCTGTTATAAAGAGGTGAGAATGAATATTCCATGAAAGAACTTGCTTGTTGTTAATTCTATCCATGTACATTCTTTGCAGCTTTACAAAACTTTTGAACCAGGCTTCATCCAACATCAAGTCACATATAATTATGAAGAGATGGGTATGATTTTGACAGAATTTTCCTCCTGAATGCCATGCTCCTAAGAATAGTGTGATCAGCAGAGAATCATTGGTGTTTTATGTTTTTATAGAAAGAAATGTATATGCAATAATGAAGCCTATATGATTACCACTATGTCTTGTTGTTGTTGTTAGTTGCGAAGTCGTGTCCGACCCATCGCGACTCCATGGACAATGTTCCTCCAGGCCTTCC
>JANHJO010001852.1:110977-127426 GCA_032468235.1 Pseudoxyrhopus heterurus | reverse complement strand
CTCATGAGGTGGCCAAAGTATTTCAGTTTCATCTTCAAGATCTGGCCTTCTAAAGAGCAGTCAGGATTGATCTCCTCACCACTATGTCTTAGCAGCAGTTAAATTATTTAAAACTAAAGTTCTGAGTTAGATGTTATATCATATTCAGTGTTGCATCCACAAAGATACCTCAAGCTTCATCCAACCAAAATTCTTAATAGCAGTCAAATGGGTCTCTTAATGCTTTCATGTGGTTAGAACTGGGCTGTATTTTCTTTGGAGCTCATCTAAGACATCTTGGATTGTGGTCAAAGCAAACTCTTCAACTTTCTTTCTTGATCCATCTTACCATACCAGATTGGCTTGTTTCCTCTCTGAAATGATAAACTAATCATGGTCTTACATAGTATGTCTTTCTTATTCTGGCAGTAACTCTCCTCATACTTAATAAAGCTTTAGCTGATTTTAAACAGTGGGTTCGGGACCAAGACATTCTAATTAGAGTTAGAATTTCCCATGCTCATTACAGTGAAATGTCCCCCTCTTCCTGGACTCTTCAACGTATTATATGACTACAAATGAAAGTTTACTCCCTGGTTCTAGTTGACATGCTACTTGATAGGTGACAATGGGCAAATATACAGGTGTGGCCAAAAGTATTGGTTCCTGTCCACTAATCTAATACAGTATTTTGTGGCATACTCTTTTGAGGCAGTAACTGCAATCAAATACTTTTTGTAGCTCTGAGTAAGACTTCACTTCTTAATTGGTAATTTGTCACACTTTTCTTTGATCAAACTGCTTCAGCCGTGTTAGGTTTGATAGATTCTTTCTCCCAACTCTTGAGTTTCAGCTCGTACAGATGCTTTATTACAGGTCAGGACTCATAGCAGGCACTTCAGAAAAGTCAATTGTTTGCTTTTCAGCTACTTTTGGGTTCAGTTAGATATATGTTTTGGATCACTATCCTGTTGCAGAACCCATGACTTAGAATTGAGACAAAGCTTTCTAAGACTAGGCATTATGTTTCACTCCAGAATGCCTTGATAATCTTCTGATTTCATTCTGTCCTACACAGGTACCCAGTGCAGGAGGCAAAAGAGAAATCCCATAACATTATAGAGCCTCGTCCATGGCTCCAGTAGGAATGATGTTTTTTTTAAAGTATTATTTTTTCTTCTCTGAACAGAGAGTAGCTGTGACTTAACAAAAAGCTCTGGTTTTGTTTTCATTTGTCCAAAGGAGATTCTCACAGAAGGATTGTGACTTGTGAATTTGTATTTTAGCAAACTCAAGTCTAGCTTTCAGAAATGGGGTCTGCCTGCATCTTTTAGCAAGAAGATCACTTCCAAGCAGACAGTGATGGATGGCACGACTTGATATAGTTGTACCTTGATTTTGAAAGTTAGCCAGGATTTGTTCAGAGTTTCCCTTGTTTCTCTCCCATTGAAATTGTCATTCTGTATAATCTGGGGTTAGTTTTCCTCTTGTGATCATGTCCAGTAAAATCGACTACAGTCCTTTATTTTTTATTCTTTACAAGAATATATTAAGTCATACATCACAAGGAAAATGTCTGCTGGACTATGAAATAAGGTTGGATACCTCTTATTTACGTCAGTTTCAACTTACTTCATGGCAAATTGTGATTGTTTAGGGAAAAGTGGATGTGTACCAATGCTTTTTTTTTGCCACATCTGCATCAGCCTCCCTTATGAAAAGTTGCATATGTTCTGAAGCAGAAGTGGAATCCGTGTTACATATATTGTTAAATGCCCATTGTACACTCAAAGGCAGACAGATTTCATGATACCAGTTGTCAGAAAATGTATTCATTCTTAGGATCACTTTTAGGTATTGTTCGCCTTTATGTAATAAATTTCCATGTACCTCCAGGAAAGCTGCAAAATGTCTTTCAGGAACTATAGCCTACTGAGGTCATTTGGTATCCTCCCCCCCAAACTGTTTTACAGATTTTATTTATTAAACAAATACATACACAATCATCATCTCCATCACCATCATCCTATCCATTGTCTATCCACTGCAGGATGACGACCTCTTCTGCATGTTTCCAACCAATACGGTCTTGAGTTTTCTTTTGCCCATTGGGCCCGCAATACTTGCTGATGTCATAGCTCCATCTTGTTTTACGTCTTTTTTATGGATGCTTTTTATCAAGTGGAATCCATTTTATGACTACCTTGATCCACCTGCCATCAGTTCTTCTTGCTACATGACCAGCCCATTTCCATTTCAATTCTTTTACTCTTGATGATATCATATACTTTTCATTTGTTCTCTAATCCATGTGCAGGTCTTTCTATTTTGTCTTGTGTCGCCATCTTGTCTTGTGTCTTTCCATGGCTCTTGGCCACTCATAGCTTTTGTATTGATTGTGAGGTTAGTGTTCATGTTTTGCTGGCATATGTTAGAATAGGTAGCACACATACTGATTGAGATCCATTGGCCAAGGTATATGTAGTGGTCTACGTATAGTTCTTCTGCAAAAAAAAATTTTTCTTTCTTTGGTGAATTTATTAAATATAACCTGGCTCTTTTTCAGGTTTATTTTTAAGCCAAATAATTCTGCTTTGTGCAGTTCTTTGTAACTCTTCTGGGTCTTGTGAGCAGAGAACAACATCATCTGCAAATCTTAAGTGATTTAAATAGGCGCCATTGATTTTTATTCTATCTTTTGCTCAGTCTAGACTATGAAATACTTCTTCAAGGCAGGCTGAGAAAAGGATAGGTGATATTGTATCACCTCGTCATACACACCATTCTATGTTGATTTCCGCTTTAAGATCATTAAAGTGATGTGTGTGTGTGTGTGTGTGTGTGTGTGTGTGTGTAAATGAATTTTTAATAACAAATCAGTTTTATTGACATATCTTAATATTTTGAACTTTTATATATAAATGTCAGTTATATACAGTATATATATTTTTTAAAAAATCCAAACAGGATCTCAGCAAAAGCCCGAAAACCATGAAAAAACTGTTGCCCAAGCGAAAACCAGAACGGAAACCATCAGAAGAAGAATTTGCTCTGAGAAAAAGTAAGGATATTCTGAAGGGATGAGATAGAAAACTGCAGTTCTTTTTTGTGCACTATGCATCATGGTCATCTAATACATTTGAATTATTTGTTTTATTAAGTCTTGTAATATGGCTGTATATCCCATTTCCTATCCATATATTCTATTTCCTATGACATAACAAGATAGATCTTATTATGTCTTGTAATATGGCTGTATATCCGAAAAGATAGATCTTGTTATGTCATAGGAGATGGGATATACAGATAGGAAATGGGATATATAGCCATATTACAAGATTTAGTAAAACAAATAATTCAAATGGATTAGATTAGATAGATCTTGTTATGTCAAAAAAAGCTTTATTTGTTATTATAGGAATATATTTGATGTCATACAGAATATCTAAAATGAATAATTTGATTTTATTTATTGCCCATACTAGCTAATATTCCATTTGTTGTCTTCTCTCCCCCTTTCATGAAATTGTTGCTAACAAATGAGAAAGGTTAATTCCCTTTTATAAATCTAGGCAAAACCAAAAATATCCTGAGATGTTAAACACCAATAAATTAGTATTGACTAATAAAAAGTAACATTCGATGGGAAAAATTTAAAATTACTTAATTCAGGATTAGTTTGTAGCTGTATTTTTATAGCCAGAAAGGAGTTAACTCTCCTAAACAAGACTATTTTAATCTAAAAGGTCTTAGGTGAAGTGGAGGGACAATGATCAGTTGTCTGTGGAGAATCTCAATCATCCAGGTCATGGTTGTCTCAGAGGTGCTTTTTATCTGCAACCTCAGTCACCTGAATCAGAGCAGTCCCAAGAAATTTCCATACCCATTTACACTCTGATTCAGGTGACTCTGAGGATACAGCCCCAAGTGGCTTCAACAACTCTCAAGAGTGCTAATGAGCAGATGGCTGCAAAGAATATAAATCCTTCCATTCCCCACCAGTTAGTTAGAATTGAAAAAGCTTCTTAGTGAGAAGTGAAACATTGTCAAAGGGAAAAAAACCCCAAGAAAGTCCAGTTGCCTTTTGGAAAAAGCACTTTTGGGGAAAGATTCAGTTGTTTAAAACACCAATTAAAACTAAAGACAAGAGAGTTGAGAAAGATTAGAAGAGAAGGTTGGGGTTGTTGCATACTTCTGAAAATAAAGTTAAATGTATTTTAAAATTACTGTAAAATCTCAAGAAAACACTGCCTGTATGTTTGCAGCACAACTACAGAATTCAGTTCTTTCCCCTCAGCTTTTGAGGAGTACATTAGACTTGTGATATGGGCCCTGGACTGATCACCAGTAGGATTCCAGAACAATTTACAGTGCTGTTTACAAATGGTAAAGCACTATGTGACTTAATGTTGAGATACTTCAGGATAAGCTTTTTCAGCTAGCATCAACTTAAGATACAAATCCCAAGATACAAATCCCAAAATGGGATTTGTGTTTGTAATTCCTAGCTTGCATGAAATTAGGAAGACAGAAGTTAAAGAATTTTTCTTCATCATTGGGCCCACACTATGGAATTTGACTTGTCCCAGTTCCTACAGCTTTTCAAAAGCTGGTTAAGACCGCTATTCTGGAGTGTCCTAAACTTAGTTAAGGTAATATCTTAATTTTCTTTGTGTGAAGTATTCTCTTTTTGGATTGTATGCAAATTGTAATTCGACTTCTGCTTATCTTTTACTCTGGATTTTTAAAAATCTTTTCTGCCATGTATGATTTATACTACCAAGGATTTATGGTTATTCTTCTTTCTTCTTCTTGTGCCACATCCATCGTCAGATGTTGGCGATAATGTTGGCAATCCTATTTTTATCAACAGCTGCACAAAAAAGTTATGGTTATTACTTAAATAATAGGAATAGCATAGCATTATAATTTAATATCACCCCCCCCCCAAAAAAAGTTAAATCATAATTTCCCAATTTGAAAAAATGAGAAGCAATAGGTATCTAAATTTCCCTAATTTATTTGCTGACTCTCTTGAACTATGTGTCAGCAGATTGATAATCCATATCTTCACCTACTAAACAGTTATAAAATAGTTTACTATGTCAAGATCTAGAAAGCTACTATTATCAAATCCAAACTCCTATCATAGCTATGATTACAGGTACTCCTTATCATCAGCTGCCTTGTTTAGAAAGCATGGCACTGAAAAAGTAACTTTACAACTGATCCTTGCACTTACAACTGTTGCAGCATGTGATTTGGGCCCTTTGCTACCAGTGAGCCTTTGTGATTGTTGCAGCATCCTGCAGTCACGTTATCACCATTTGCACATTTCACAGTCAACTTCCGACAAGCAGAGCCAATAGAGAAGCCAGCAGTAAAATTGAAAATTGGGATCACATGATGCGTCACTTAATGACTGCATCACTTAGTGCCAGAGTGGCCAGTCCCAATTGTTGTTAAACAAGGATTACCTATAAATTGTTAATCACAGTGTTTATTTTTGAGTCTCAGTATCCAGCATAATTAATATCTTTTGGGTATTTCATAGGTACAGCGGCATTAGAAGAAGATGCTCAGATTCTAAAAGTCATTGAAGCTTATTGCACAAGTGCCAAAACACGTCAAACATTAAACTCAAGTAAGTTTTTTAAAAAATATGAATAGAAAAATTATCTTAGCCATCTAGTAATTGATTGCTAAATTTTGTGTTTATTGTTGTCAGTGGTTTGTATGGTCTGAAAAGTGAGGTGTAAGTGATGAAAATAGTACATAAATTCATTAGAAACTTGAGCAAATGTGCATTTGCAATGTTCACTGATCCTTTGATCTTTTAGAAGTACTTTACGATTCCCAGATTTAGCAGTAAGAAATGTACGTGTTGGTAACACTGCTATGATGTCTTACCGAATTTCTTGAATAATACATGCTAACAATTTAGTTTTAGTTGTTCATTTTTAGTGTTATTCACCCTCTCATTAAACCATTCAGTTGTACTTACTGAAAGGTTATTAGGCTTTGTTGTTTACTATTCTAATAAAAAAATGTTCTTGCAAACATTTTAATACCTAAGGCATAGTTTCTTTTTGGTTTAGAATTGGAGGCATTCTTTACTTGACAGTCAAAAAGGTAGGTACGCATTTTCTTGATCGGCTCACAAACACCACCATTTTTATTGTGAGACAGCTGAATGAATGCCACTGTCAACATCATGCCTTTCCCTTTGTCCTATGAGCCAGATTTCAGACCATGTTCTTATGCAGTGACAGTGTTTCACAAGCATTTTCTTCTAATCTGTGTTCTCCAGATTTGTTGAATGAATGTTTGTGTAGTATGGTTACTGACACTGCTTTGGCAATGAGAACTGAATCCAGTAAATTTGGAGGACAACAGGTTGGGGAAGGCTTTTCTAGGACTTTCTTTCATCTCTCTACTGCATCATGGAATACATTAAGCAGTTCCTCCGGACTGAAAAGAGGTTATTCCCACAGAAAATGAATAGCGCTCCTGATACTGCATGGATAATGCAGAGAATATATGTCTGTTTTTGCTGTAAAGTGAGACTCAACACTCTGAACATTTCTGTTCTAATCTAATGCTTATGTATAATAATTATGTATTCTTAATTTAATAGTAGTGAACATGGTATGATAATGTCATCACAGAAGTTTCCAAACTAAGCCCTAAATATGTGTTTATCATTATAGCAATATTTAAATAAAAGCAGTCTCCTTTGAATGAAACTCAAATCTTAGACTTATCCACGTAATTTTCTTAATGTAAAAGTGATTTCCTTTGCCTTCTTACAGGGTTTTATTTTTTTGTTTTTAGGATCTTTCCTGGTTTTTCATCCAACTACTAACTGGATATGGCCTTGCTTAGTTTTTCAAAATTGGCCAGGGTTGCCGCTTAGCTAGACACATGCAAGTTTTCAAATAGTATAGATAGTGAATAAATCTCGCTTGACTGATTCGGTTGTTTTTAATTTATTTAAGCCAAATCTCTCTTAAAATAGTAAATATTAAATGCTTGATATGGTTTACATTTTAAAAGTTGTTTTTTAAAGTTCTGCTTAAACTAAGAACGATAGACCACTATTCTGGGAAATTTCGGCTTACTATGTATGAGCTCTGAGTCAGTGTCTTCCTGCTGAACATTTCCGAAGTGCTTTAACTTTAGTATTTAATTTGAAAACTTGGCTTAGATTTTTTTACATTCTCTGCAGACTAGATTTTCTAAACTGTTAACGTACAATTATGATTTGTATAAAAACAGCACAACAAGGTTCAAGGTTTAATTAACATGCTTAATTGCAGAAAGGCAGCCTTCAAGTTACATAGTTTTGATAACATTCTGGAGGGTCAAGGAGGCCCCTCCCCCTCCTTCCTGCTTGTTGTTTTACCGTTACAGTTCGCAATGGTGAACCAACAATTTGGATCAGGCTCTGTCTGCATTGCATTAGTGAATGTGTTCTTGTGGTTGTGTTCGTACTGTATAAGAAAGGAGGCATAACAGATATATCTCCGATTGTCTTCCAAGGATTCATCTGCCACCAGTGCAGCCTTTTATTCATTTATGGTTTTTTAGAAGTCCAAACCCTAAACTTTGTGCTAAATGAACAATTTTTGATTAATTTATCTGCTTAAACTAGTAGGAATAGCCAGATGAGAGTGAACAACTGTATTAATTAACACACAGCTCATTCATGGTAAGTCAGGGTTCCCCAAAATCTGGCTTACTGTGGTTGTTTCTATCAAAAATGGTAATGAGACATATGATAGAAAAAAACCATCTATAGCAAAAATTGCTTTTATTATAGTTATTAATAATATCTTTTTATTCTATATTTTTTTTAACATTTTATATATTGAGCAAAACTGCTATTTTCAGTTACTCAGATACATGCTCAACTTTCACTATGTCTTGGGGACCCAGGTTATTTTAATCTTAAACAAGGCTGCAGTGGTGGAGATCCTCTGTTGTAAGTAAAGCATTGCACCTAATCAGACAATCTGCCCGCATGCATAACCTATACCTAAGGAATACTCTTCTTGATTTGAATCAGTTTGCACAGTTTTGCCATTAATGATGAAAGTGGTCGGCAGTTAAGGCTATTTTTATTTCAGAATGATCAAAGTCTGTACAGGAAGAAATCCGTATAGACGCTGATGGGGTTTTTTGCTCCAGTAAATCTCCCTAATGCTTATTTTGGTTTTAGATTTTAGACAATATGCATTGTAGACAATAATTTATGTGCTAATATTTGACAGTTAACTGTCACATTCTTTTTTGTTTTTTTAGAACATCACTTAAAGCTCTTTTGTGTATCCTGTGTATTGAATTTGACTTTTTAACAATAGCGTTAATTATTCTAAAACTACTTTTGCTTCACTGAGGGTGTTTTTTCTAGAACCTTAATAAAAGATTTTGTATTGTTATGGAACCATAGGCACACATGATTGGTACTCATTGCTATAAAATTGTCACTGATTCTTTTATGTCTTCTTGTATGGGCCTTTTTATAATTCTCTTCTAAATCAGACATTATTATTTAATTTGATACTAGCCCTACAATTAACTGAAAGTTATTATGATTCTAGAGATGACTGAACGGAGTGGGACAAGATGAATTGGTAATGCTTCAAATGGTACAACTGTGCTAAGTTGGTGCTTGTCATTTAAATATATTTTTATATACCAATATGTATAAGGTGAGAGAAGGCTTATGTGAGCGTATTCTTTTTAGTTCATGCAAGTGTGTCCTTATTGAGGCACAGAACTAGCGCAAAATGCTTTTTGCTGTCTTCCCCTTTCTATGTATATTTTATAAGTATACATAGTGCAAAAAATTTCATTGCATACATCAAAAAATCTACTGCTTTCATTTGTGTTTCTCTGCAATGGAAAATGATAATAGCAATTTGTTGCACGGCTTTTTTCAAGATTGCTGGTTTTGTTTAAATTATTATTTTTAAAATCTACCCCCATGCAATTTAACAGAACTTCACAAAAGCAAGTGGAGTTGGTCTTGTATTTTGGCAAGGTTGGCTGGTTTGTATATAATGGTTCCTAAATACTTAACTGTATTTTAAGAGATTAGGCATTGTAAATAAATTTATTTTGAGTCTAGGAGATTAGATCATGTTTCAGTATCCTTTAGTGTCTCTTTACCTCCATGTTGACATTCTGCCTGTTCCTCAAAGTGCAGATCTGGCAATTCTGCTAGTAGCATCATCCTTTTGTCATTTTGGAGGTGCTGCTGGGAAATGCAAGTTCAGCATGATAGGACAAACCATAAGGGGTAGGACAGAAGATACTTTTAAATTTTCATACAGAGAAACATTATTTGGAAAATAACTTGTGAGAGAAGAGATTTGGAGAGAAATACTAGCAGATGACTTTTCTTTCCTTTCGCCTGTTTCTTGTTTAAATCTCTGTTCTAGTTTGACAACAAAGTTGTATGCAAAAGTTTAGGTAATCTGGTGAAACTCTACAATTTGCTGAATCCCTGAGGGAACAGAAATTGATGCATGTAACTCTACTGTAGGAAGTAAATGACATTTTTCTGTGAAATTGAATGTATCTGTACCTGTACTATTTATGGGTACTTGTTTACTAATTCAGAATGAAAAAAAGTGAATATGGCAAATGCAAAACTTGCTACACTCTTCCTGTAAGTTTTCAAATGTGTGTAGTCCGTTAATACTCTCTGTTAATGCTTTAAGACTTTCTTCTCACTGTTCCTTAAATATCTTCCCTAGCTCAAAAGTGTTCTTAGGTCTCTTACATGGATTGTATGTTTGAGATTGGCCCAAAGATTTTCACTAAAGACACAGTATAGTATATAAATATTTATCTTCTTTTCCTGTGACTGCTTCTTGGTTGCTTTGATGTAGATAAATACATAGATAACTTTGAAGAAGACATGCAGGAGCAGTTAAGGAAAAATAAGGCAAAACTAAACTCTGGGAAAGGAGAAAGTTTGGGAAGGAAACTCAACCCTATCTTGAGTCTTCTTGGTATAAAAAGAGGCAGAAAAAAATTCTGGCTGGATTTTAGGATTATGTCCTTTATGGTAATAAGTAGTATTCTATAATTCCTGCAATGCCTGGTTCTTGACCTGGCCTACCTTTATGGACTGAAAGTATGTTTTGGTGCATTGTCCTGCTAAATTATCCAACCTATTTTTACCTATAAAATGCTATACAGTGGTAGCTTGGTACTCATTGATAATTTGTTCTGAAAGATGTGATGAATACTGAAAAGCCATGTGACTTACCATATGACCCACAATTTCAGGTGGAAGAAATAGTGAGTCACAAAGCACCTGACACCAGCAGGTTCTTCCTTGTGCGTTGATTACTGGGAGAAAGATGAGTGATGGGACAAGATTTCTGTTTCAAAACGTGTTGAACCCCGAATTTGACAAGTTTTGAAGCAGTCGAGTGCTGAGGTGTCACTGAACATATTACATTAGGCTACCAGAAATATTTAGAAGCTGTTATTTCTGCCAAAGGCAGGTTACAAAAAAATGTCTGGAAAGACATCCAAACTTCTTTACCTGTCATACTCACTTTTCTATTTTATATAGCAAATATACATTCAAATTTGCAGAGATATGTCATTTTTCATTTTGTTCCATGGAGAGTTGCGTCAGCTTAAGGAGTCATACAATTTGAGCATGATGCTTAAACCTCTGCATATAACTGTATCTCTATGGGCCTTTTCACAAGATAAGAATATTCTGCTTCTTTGAACCCAATCCACACATAATCTTTCCTGAGTTTCACCTTTTTGATGGGACAAAATAAATACTTTTGCCTGGGGAATATGCCATTCACTGCAGTTAAAATTATCCTATGGAATATGATTGCACATGCTACTAGTCCCTTATTTTTAAAGAGATGTTACATTTTTTAGATTAAACTGCTTTGATTAGTTCATTGTATATTTAAGATTTTTATGTTAATTATCTATTTGAATCCTGGGCTATGGATCTTCAACACAGGAGAGCTTATATAGTATCCTGTAGAGGGCAAGTGTAGCTCAACTCCTTACGATTACATGGACATACAGTATCCATCCATTCCATATAATTGTTTCTGGCAATAGTAGTGTTGTGCATTGCCACCTTCTGAGGTGATTTTGGATATCTCGGAACCAAAAGCCTAAAGTCCTGGACTACCATGACGATATCCATCCAAGAATAACTAGTTAGTAGGGGCTATCCTATTACTTGTTTTATGAATTATTTTCAGCTTTCCTTTTCTTTGTTTCTTTTCTCCTGTAAATCTTCCCTGCACTTCTTGATTTTGATGTATTTCACTTTGTAAGGAAATAGGGAATATAGCTGATATCCATATTTTTTTGGATATGGTCTTTTTTCTTTATTATATGTGGACAATATGTGTCTTCACTGAACAGATACTTTCAGGATTTCAATTATAGGCCTGTAAGTCTTCTACTATCATGTGAAAAGGCCTTTATATAATTTTGAAAGGATTGGAAAAGCAGTAAGAAAATCCAGTTCCATTAAGCTCAGTAGTAGCTTGTCCTAAATATCACAGTGAATTGTCCGGTTTTGTTTCACCCATGCCCAACTCCATCTTCTAAAGAAGTGAAAGGGACATTTAGGGCAGTCTCAAATGACCCTGTTCACATGTGCAGTCTATGGAAAGCTGGATTGAGAGCCTAAGGAGAATGAGGCAATTCTATATGGTAAACTACTTAGTGAGCACATTTCCCCATGTAACTTAGAGTTCTAACTACTGCAAACCTTCGTTGGAGAATTCATATTAGTGTCACTAAAAGGCTCCAACTAGATGGATAATGTCTGGGTACAACTATTTTGGACACTGACTGTATATGCAAATTGGGCCTAAGTGTCTTACGTCTTTACTTTCACTAAATCAAGCTAATCAGTATTAGCTATTTGCATAAATAGTTTTCAGTTTCTCTTGGCATTTTTCAGTTTGAAAATTGTTTCTCTCATATTTGCAGATTCTCTTTAAATTAAAAGTTCCTGAACCAGTTAAATTTTTTCTCCCTTACTTCTGGTCTGGAATATTTTTATAAAAATAAGCACCCATGACAGTAATTTCTGATAGGAATTTTGTGTAGGATGGCAAAATGCTAACAGCTCCTCGTCACTAATTTCCTTCTTCATAAAGGGCATTCTCTAGACCCCCCCAGGGAATTATTCAAGATACAGATGTATAAAGAAAGCTATGATCAAAATTGGTTTATAAGGAGAAAATGTACTAAATGTACTAAATATGGCTAGGTAGTATTTTTCTCCAATCTGCACATTCTCCAGATGTATTGCATTCCCAATGTCTCAGGTTGCAAGTTGGGGAAAGTTCATATGGCATTCTTGAGCAGATTTTTTTTTCCTTCTGGAAATATCGTCTAGCCCAACTTTAAGAATCGATTCAAAAGACTTTTTTTTTAAAAAAAAAAATCCTAATGTAATAGTTTCTCCCACTTTAAAAAAAACTTCATGTTAAAGTCATGGTTTCTTAGAACATTAAAAGCAACATGAAAGCAAATGCACATTCTAAGCAAGAGAGTAAAATTCAGAGAGTTCCCCTTTTTTTTGTTTTTAAATGTATGTGCCAAATATATTTTGTAGATAAAACCCAACGAAAATAGGGATTTAAAAGATTTGGTGCTTTTTTTAACAATATTTTCTCTTTTCCTTTTCTTCCCATCACCTTTGCTTTTATTTTCATCTGTTTTTGGTTGTGGCTTATCCTGTATGTCGTCCTCCTCATCACACCTTTGCCTGTCTCCATCCTCCCTTTCATTTCACCCATACATCCTTAGCATGGCAAGGCACTGACCTGATGCATAATCACGTCTTGGCTGATGATGACCAATCCAGTCTAGATTCCTTGGGTCGTCGCAGTAGCCTTTCTCGTTTGGAGCCTTCCGACCTCTCTGAAGACTCTGACTATGACAGTGTATGGACAGCTCATAGTTACAGAATGGGCTCTACATCTCGTAAGAGCTGTTGCTCCTATATCTCTCACCAGAACTAATGCACTTCTGAGCTTTTCTTAACAAATGCTTGTTGTATCACAGCTTGCTTTTCTTAGACGTTTTCTTGAAGTTCTTTGTCTCTTTTAATGTGATATTTTAACAATCTTTTGGAGAAACTTCTGACTTCAGTCACACCTTCTACATTTATGGTATCTTTTTTATATTAAGATTCAAGTATTGGTATGTAGCTATGAATGGTTTACTCTTTTTAAGATTTCAGCATAGCTACAGCACTTCTCTCCCCTCTCCGATTCTTGAAATATACTGTATACTTGTATCTTGAAACAGTACTTGTGCCATTCACATGAAAATTATTAAGCCTTACAGTATTTAAGTTCATACATATTTTAAAGAAAATAAATAACTTGATAAACTAACCATAGCAGCTAAAAAAACCTCCCACCACAGAAACCAAAACTGCCAGAAATGAGAACATCATATTTTGATGTTTGTGATAAATGTCTAAGTTAATTTTTTTAAAACAACAAGCAGATTTAGTATATTACTAATTAATGCTGCATCATTCTACCTACATTTCTTAAATTTTAGAAGAATCAAGAACTGAGCAAGTGAATTAAGTAAGCATGGAAAACTTCAAGACTGCAAAACACTGTTCTGAGAGCAAGTTGACTTTTGCTATGATTTTTGCTAAGGTAAAGAAATGACACATTCAAGAAATTGTGTAGCCAGCTCAACATAAAAAAAAATGCACTAGAATATTTGCAAGTTTCCCTGAGCGGCAATATTACATTGAACTGTAGGTGGCATATTAAATATAGATATTATGATGTAAGTGTACAATAATAAATCATAGGTCACTTACTGTATTGTACTACAGGAGATAGGCTAATTTCTGCCTAAAGATAAGCAAGTTATACATTTCCTTGGGGGGAAAAGAAAGTCCCAAGCATCCAGATTTTGGAAGTGCCAAAGTCATATGTCCCTACTGGCAATTTAAACCCATTCTGTTAAAATTGAACAGTAGGGGTATTTTTTCGTAGTTTATCATTGAAATGTAAATAAAACTGTATTAATTTCTTTATAAGCACACTTTTCAAAGCCATCCAAACTTCCATCAGTAATACTCTTGCAAAATTTTGCAATGTTTTCTGTGTTTAGCTCATTAACAAAAAGGTCTTAATATTTCATGAGAGGTTTGCTGTATAAAATCATTGCCAGAATTCATTTTAGAAAAGAAAGCAGTCTAATAGTATTTCAGCAATTTAAGTTACTACTTAAACAAATTTAATCAAGTAGACCAATTGTTACTGTTCAGCACACCCCAGAATACCAGTCCTTAGAATGCCACAGATCTTGGACCTATAAATATGCACACAATTTGTACTGCTTGGAGATTGGATAGTACATTGGTTAATAGAAGCAGGTATTTGAACTGATATACTGAGAAAGTAAATATAAAATTATTTGACTTTAATTCTACATAAATCATTTCATAAATACATATTTTCAAATAAAAGCCTAAGGTTACATATTTACCTGTTAGCCATGAAATAATTGATGGGTTAGTGAATTGGGAGCCTAGGCACAAAATGTCATTTTGTGCTACATTGCTGACCTAAATAACCATCACTGCCTCCAAAATGGCTTAATAAAACGGAGTTGAACCACTGAACAGCCCAAAGGAAACTAAGAGCAGATTAAGTTGCTGTGACCCACAGAGATGAATCAACAATAGCAGTCCTTAGAGGCATTGGCTTCTGTTCTGCAAAGCTCCAATTAATGTGGCATTAAATTATTATGAATCTTTCAGTAGCATTGGGATTAGGCTTCTATTAGGAAATGAGATTCTTAATCCTTTCCATTGGGCCTGGTTTCCTTTTCAAACACAGTATCTTTCCATTACGAACACCTGAAAAGGAGCAATTTGAGTGTGAAAATGACTGGGCAAAGGAGTTAATGGCCTCCCTTGCTGTTTTCCTGCTTAGATGTATCTTTCCTTGATACTTTTCGTACATATAAAAAGCTAGGAAATTATATGCTTTTGCTGTATAAAATTTAGTTTTTGCTGTGAAGACACAGTGATAAGGGAACGTTTGTGTATTCCATGTGGGTGAACTACGGTTTGTAAACCTCCTTAACTCTTATATTTTAAAAGTTTAATAAAGTTCAGTATTATTTGTATTGTTTTTTTAATTAAAATGAATTAAAAATACAATATGAATAATACTGAACTATAGGTCAATGCTGTCATTAATCAAAAGTGTTTTGGCTTTGAAAGTATTTTTTTTTACAATGGGTAAAGTCTTTTTAATACAGTCTATTGTTTTTATGATGTATTACAAATTTGAATTACTGTGGCTGCTCTAAAGCTTTGTATTTTTTTTAGAATGTATTCAAAATGTTCAAATTCTGATAATTTCCCATGATTAATTCTTACAACAACTGTGAACCATGGGATAGGATCTTTACAATAGTTTTCTTCAGCGTAACTATACTGTTAAAGTTCCTTATTGGTGTTTTTGCTATTGGAGACTGCTGGCTGTTTTGATGGATTTGAAGTTCTAATGCAACAGCATTAAAAAAACTTTCTAGTGTTAACATTGTTGTATTGTATTCAGCTTGAATTTTTAGTTATTTTTGTGGAACCTGTATGATAATACTGAGTACTTTATGTTAGGGAATGTACAGTCAGTATTATAATGAATGAGTTAAGAATTAGAAAGTGTGAACCGTTGTGGGTCCTTTTCACATGGCTTAAATGGTATTGTCATTTAATTCGTATTTACTATGATAATTCTAATCTATATTAATTTTGTGTTTTGTATCATCTCGCCAAAACACAATATATTGTGTACATAGCGATATAAAAATATATGTATATATATAAAGAGAGAGAAACTTTGCATTTTATTTGTGAATGGAAAAGTAAGTTATAGACTTTTGAAAGCAAACATAGATGTATATCTGAATGTGCATTGTATTGTACAGTTTGTATTTAACTGTGTGTGATAGCTTATAACAGCTAAAGTGTTTTGCTCTTTTTTTAAAGTATTTGTTATGTACATTTTAATACATTTTGTATTTACTAGTTTATGCTTTTATTGAAGTTATTATGCCAAAAAAGAGAGAAAGAAATAAGAGAAAAAGCAGACTGGTTTAAAATATTGTTTTCTTAAAATAATCTTTTGAAGGTGACCAGAATGGAAACCAAAAATAAAATAATTAATTTAGGACTTGATTATATCTGAGTAGCTGCCTTCTGTATTTTGAGGAATTATTTCATATTGAAACAGATTTTTGTTAGATTTCAGATTTATTGAAAATCTGATTTTTACAGAATTATTTCCTAATATTATAGAGGAGAATCTCATTGATCTCATTCAAATGCATTAGCAAAACAAGGTAAATCTTCCCTGTTCTGCCCCCCCATCCCCCACAGAACTGCAGAGTGGAAAACTTTCACTG
>JANHJO010001852.1:76713-90229 GCA_032468235.1 Pseudoxyrhopus heterurus | reverse complement strand
CTTACCTGGGATCCAAAATGGGCCACGTGGAGACTCCTGGGAAGCGTGGGGTGGGATGGGCAGGGCCAGCCAGTCATTCTAACTACCGGTTCAGCGAACCAGATGTAAAATTAACATCTGGTTCGCCTGAACCGGCTGAAACCCACCCCTAGTGTAATCCCTGGAAATGACATGTCTGTTTTAAAGAGTTGCTATTGAATGTTATGTATGAGCCCCCACATGCACCAAAGCATTTGGAATTGTAGGCCCTAAACATAAGAAGCTACTGATAAAAACATAGTCCTTGGGGAAAACATCAATAATTGGACTATCTAAATGTGAAAAGAAAGGGAGAAATACAGAAACTAGTTAAAAAAATCAATGTGATCAAGAGAATATAAGGAGCAGGATGACTGCCAGGAACTAGGCCGTCAATATCCTCTTTTGCCTACCAAGCAATGTATAAGTAATGTGGTTTTTAGTTATTTAAAACATTTATATGGCTGAACAACTTAAACAAATTGATTCTTGGCCTCTGAAACCCCAGTTCTTAAAAAAATCAACACAACACAACAATATATACAAAACCACTATACTTACAAACAATAAAACACTAAAACAATGCAATTCAAACAGCAATAGCACTGTTATCTAATTGGGGCTTTTAATAATTAAAAGGCCCAGGTAAAGAGGTAGCTCTTGATACCTTTCCAAAGAAAAGCAGGATCATAAGTCAAGAAGAAGGTAGCTTCATAAGATAGGAACCACCATTGAAAATGCACATCTTCTGGGACCTTCAAGATGACATTGTTTCAATGAAAAGACTTGAACTGCACCCTCTCTATCAGAGCATACAGGGTAGGCAAAAACCCTGGGAGAGGGCAGTCCTTCAAATAACCTGGTTCTATGGAATAGGTGGCCTTAAAGGTGATAATTAGCATCATGAATTGTACCTGGAAAGCAATTGGGAATCAGTGTAACTTGTGGAGTAGTTGTGTCATGTGAACAGAGCGAGAAAAACCCAGAATGCCACTATATTCTGAACCAACTGTAGCATCGGGATGGTTTTCCAGGACAGATCCATGTAGAGCAACCAGCAGGTGATTAAGGCATGAATGACTGTTAGCCGAGCCTTCTGATCCAGGAAGGGGTGCAATTGGTGCACAAAATGAAATTGTGCAAAGCTCATTCCCCCAGCCACACCAGCTCTCTGTTCCTCAAGCAGGAGGTGCGAGTCCAGGAGGAGTCTGGGTGGGACAGTGAATTATTGAACAATTCAAACCTACCTTTAGCCATGGAATTGCGTGGTATGATTTGGGCTCATATACTTGGCTCTCAGTTCAGTGTTCCTGCTTCTTGTGCTATCTTGATAGAATACAACTTAGTTGTGGTAAAAAGTCAGAGGCAGGAGTGATAAATATGCTGTCTTGAATTCCTGGGCAAAATGTGGAATATTCTACATTTAGACAATCAGTAAACTAAGGTGACCAACTTTTTTACAATGAAAAGTAGGACACAAAGAAATAATTATCGTGAGTCTACTGTGTGCATATGTGCCGTGTCGTGTTTCGGTAAGAAGTAAACAAAGCCACTTGCACGCAGCACTCTCAAGGTCTCGTGTGCTGAGCGCATGTGTCTCATAATCACGTCTCGCCACAGTGTACTGAGCCTTGACGAATCATCATGTCAAATACAAATACATCACATCACACGCAACGGATCGGATCGGCATCGATCGAATACGGAGATTTACAGATTAGTCTTCAAATATCGAAAAGGAGGACATGTAAGAGGACACTTTTTGAAGGACAACAGAACTTACAAAAGAAGGACTGTCCTCCCTAAAGGAGGACGATTGGTCACCTTAGTAAACACTTGCACCACAGTTGTCTCGTGAAATGTATATGTTAATGACCTTCCACTTAATAGCTATTGTTTCTCCTTCAATAATTCTGTGAGAATCCTAATGTATTCATGTTTACTGAGAGCTCGTAGGTTTTATGGTGATTGAATATAATTCATAATAAAACGACACATCATAGTTTAGAATGGCTTGATAGAGCCCATGATTTCAATTTAAGTTTATATATACAGTATACAACTTTGGGTATTTCTTTCTTTTTTTGAAGTATGTGAACTTCCTTTTTATGAAGTGTGCGAGACAAATGTATCAAGGATTGAGTGCACAGAGCTAGGATGCTGTTACCACAAAGAGATATGCTATCAGAAAGCTGTACCAAGTAAGTAATTATCACAGTAGTTCAACAATATTCATTTGATAAAAGCTACAGTGATATCGTGTGTGTCATGACACTATGCAAAAGACAACAAATCTTTGTGTTATTTGCATGTTGCATGATGTACAGTATGTGGCATCACTCGTCTCTAGACACCCTTGCAACCTCTTAGTATGGTTGCTAATTTTTCAAATGAACCAAAGCTATTGTTTGTTGTTTCAAGTAGAAAACATCTGATATTAAGGGGAACAAAGGTGGAATTTCATCAGAAAGGAAGGAGACACTTATATTGTACAACATAAACATACTGTATATTAAAGCCACTTTGGTCTAGTGGTTGAGGCACCAGGCTAGAAACTGGAAATCCAAGAGGTCTACTCCCACCTTAGCAACGAAAGCCAAGCCTGGGTGACCTTGGGCCAGTCACTTTCTGTTACTCCAATTCACCTCACAAGGTTGCTGCTGTGGGGAAAACAGGAGGAGGAAGGTGTGTTGGATATGTTCACCACCTTGACTTATTTGTAAAAGTAATTAAGATGGGGTATAAATAAAAATATAGGAATTATTTTAAAGTACAGTATCCTTTAAATTTAAAACAACATACTGTATATTTTTATATTGTACAACAGATACAATTTTTGGATGACTACAAACATAGGTCCTAAACACAATTGATACTGGGCATATATTAACATATGTGTAGTGAATAAAGGCCATTTTTAATGAGATATACAACAGAAGTCAGTGTTATGTAGAACTTAAAACTTGGGGGAAATTATTCTTAGTTGGTATTCATAATTCTCTCTCAGAACAAGTTACTTTTAGATATCCAAGTTATTTCTCTTGTTATAAAATGAAAAAGACATAAAAATATGCAAAACAAAGCTAAAAAATGTAAACAATTTAATTATCAATCTTCCCTATTTTTTAAAAAAATGGGAAACTTCATCTCTCCTCTCGCTTTCAAAATGCACCTTGCTCTTCTCTCTGAAGAACCAGTGTTGCCTCAAAGCAATTGAATGTTAAAACAGGATTACTAGTGAGCAGGCAAACTACCATCATAGACTTTTGCAAATGAGAGCAAAACTTCATAAATACTCTGCATCACAATCTCCAGGTGTGTCAAAGTCTTAGATCGTTCACATTGGGCAGGAAGGCATGAAGGAGAGTTTTACTTAGAAGTAGATAACCTCCTTCGGAGCTCTCTGTTTGCCAGGCACAGAGTTAGAAAAAAAGCTCAGTCTAGTAAAGCCCATTTTTACTTGGGCTGGGAGTTAATAGAGGTGAAGGACATGATGAATGGGCCAGCAATTCTTGGTCATAATTTTTACAGTTAGATTTTGTTTATATTTTATGAAGGCAGCTTTGGTGAGCTTCCTACTCCATTTCTTTCTTGCTTGGTAAGCATTGGATGAACAGAAGGCAGTATCTGATTCATGATAGAGATTCTTCAATTTCATATAAGCAAACAGCCATTTAAGCCAACATGGTTCTGAATTATTTATTAGCCAAAACAGAAGGGGTACAGAATATAACATTCTAAAGAACTTGTACATTTATTTGCTGCCCAAAAATAAGAGCTCTCTGGATAATGTTTGAAATAAAAATATGTGGCACTATTTATTAATTTAAGGAATTAATTACTATGTTATTAAGGTAGCATCTCCATTTTCCCTAAACTCCCCAGAGTCTCTTCAAAATGGCTTAGAAATGCTGTAGAACAAATATATTATTATTCTTGAGTCTGGCAGATTAAAAAGCTGTGAACTTAATATAAAGATCCATAATCAGCAGTTCAGGTGAGGCCAAGTAGTGTACAAGTCAATTTGCTTTATAAACCACCTAAGAAGCACTCACACTTGATACCTTGACTGTATTGCAATTTAATGACAGAAATTTATAGAATACTTTTAAAGCAAATGAAAATGGGCTTTGCCAAACAGAATTAAATCTACGCAGCTTCTGTCTTAGATATGTCCTGGGAAAATCCTCTGCTACTATACAGGAAACCAGAATAGTCTTATGGTGATTTACAGAAATATTTGAGATGAGTGATTCCTTATTTCCAAGAGCCAATGAAAAAGAGGAGAGGGGACCACCCCATCTCCTGTTGAAGTTTGTTTCTTGGAGTCCAGGGTTGGAGGAGCCTCTGGAAAGTCTGGGTTTAGGAATGAAATAAAATAACCTTATTCTAATTAGCCTTCATTTTTAGGATTTTCTCTTAAAAAGTGAGCCTTTTGTTTCAATATTGGTAGAACCCAGGAATGGTAAAATACAAAATGTTGAGAACTGGTGATCTAGTGTGTGTATTTGTATATCATTCATAATCATGTGGGGAAAACCCTGGGTAAAAAAGGAATTAGCCAGCCATTCAGAAGATTTGAATACCTGCTGGCAAAATTAAGAATATTATTCTCCCTTATGCTTGTCTGGTTTTAAATTGGTACACTACACCCTCCTTCAAATAGAGGGTGTCTTAAAACACAACTTTTTGTAATGCATAGGCTAATATGCAGGTCTGCTGGGTTTTTTCCCCCAAAGAATCTTCCACTCTTTTTAAATCAGTAAATAAAGGAAAGTATATTACAATTGAGTGGAATATTCTGGCTTTTTAAAATCATCCCCCAGGTTGTCATGTCCATCCTTAGTTGTGGGATGATGGATGATACTTTGCAAATTATGTACTTGGGAGATGTACTTGAGTTAGACATTTGAGATGCAAGAACTTAATCATGGCATTTGTGTGATGACATCACAATTCACAGATCATTATTCTAGCATTATTTTGATGCAGGTAGTGCTACAGTCATTAAAAGCTGCTGATATTTTAGAAATAAGTGTTTGTATTAAATCTGTTTATAATATTTTTTTAATATATATTTTTATCTTGTTTGAGGGTTGAAGAATTTTTTATTTTTCTTCCATTTTTTTAGGCTATATGAAAGCATTTGTTGCCTTAATAGTTATTATACTGGCAGTGTTCACTTTATTTATGCTGCAAAGGTAAGCTGATGATTTAAGTAGGCTTGATTGCTCAGAAGTTGACCTTCCATAGATTGCTGGCAGTATTCCAGGGGAAAAAATTCAAGAAAATACACTTTATAGTGCAGAGAAGGAAAGGATTTTTTGCGCATGTTTATGTGTGCCTATGTACATTGATGGATTCTGATGGATGTAATTTTTATAGAGGCATGTTTTAAAATATTACAAGAGGTCAGTTTAGTATCTATACATATATTAAATTTCTATTGCATTATTTTATTTGTGAAAATCTTTATTTAAGCATAAATGCTTGATTCCTGTAATGCACAAAACGTGGGACTAAGGCTGCACATAAGAGAGTTGAAAGCCACAGTGGGCAAGATAATGATGTAAAGTGCACAGGCCTATGTCATGTAAATTGGTGGGGCAGGGGGGTTGGTGATCAAACAAGAGTGATGGAGAGGTTACTTTATAAAATTATATAAAATTATTTTAAAGTTTACACAAGCACAGAACAGTACCCCCTATTCAAATGCAAAAAAGTACTGGACCAGAACACACAGGTAGCACCTCTGCAATTTAAACCAATGTGTCTTTTCCTGGGATTGTTTTGCAATTGCCACACAATGCTAGGAAGACATGCAGTTGTTTCAAGGAGTTGCTGAGAGATATTATTTGAGTGTCCATATATATATTACAAAAACATTTTTGCCTTTAGGTCCAAAGCAATGTATAGGTAGTCCTTATCTTATGACCACAATTGAGCTCAAAACTTTCACTGTTAAGCAAGATAGTTGTTAAGTGAATTTGGTCCCATTTTTCAACCATTTTTGCCTCAATTGTTAAGTGAATCACCGTAGTGTTATTAACTTAACATGGTAGTTAAATGAATCTGGCTTCCCCATTGATTTTGTTTGTCAGAAGGTCACAAAAGGTGATCACATGACTCCGGGATACTGCAGCCATCATAAATACATGCCAATTGCTAAGTTTTCAGTGCTGTTGTAACTTTGAACAAATGGTTGTAAGTCAAGAACTATCTATGCAGTCCTAATTTAGATTAGAGTTTCCATGTGTTGCATGTCTCAGAATAGTGGGAAATCATGTCACCAATTGTTGGCTATCACATTTAAAAAAGATTGTACAGCTCAGAAAAACATTGATTTGAAGGCCACATATAACTAAGGCTTTAGGTTGGCCACCCAAGCACATCATATAGCTTGATGGACCTTGTTTAAAGTAATGTGCAAACTGATGCATAATTTTAAAATCATATTTTATGGCAGTGGAATAGCAACCAAAGACTCCAGGGCTATGTAATATTGATAAAAATTGGCAGACCAATTTCTCATCCTTTTGAGGCAAGAAAACCATGAAGATTGCATTGCTAGTCCTACACTATGTTTTAACGAATTTAAAACATATTGTAGGATTCCCCTTATCTTCACAATATATGAACAAAACAAGCCTTACCCATTATGCATTACACTCTCGTTTATTTTGATGTTTGGATTCCCCAAAACAGTTAAGTAGCCCTTGGATAGAAGTAAGGTAGGGTAGAGTAGAGTAGAGTAGAATATGGACTGGACTGGACTGGAACGGAACGGAACGGAACAGAACAGAACAGAACAGAACAGAACAGAACAGCAGAGCAGAGCAGAACAGAACAGAACAGAACAGAACAGAACAGAACTGCTTTATTGACAAAGTGTGATTGGCCACACAAGGAATTTGGTACATAAGTTCTCACTGTACATACAAACAACAAAGTAATATAAAATATCAATAGGAAAAGGTAATAATAGTAGTAGTAAAGATGAAAAGGATAATAGTAATACAGCCCTACTACATGAGTAAATATTTTTACACATAAGGTTAAATATCTTAAGACATAAAGACATTACACACACAAATACATAAAGTTACATAACTTAAGATATAAGGTTGCTTATGACTAATGATAAAGGTATATAATTTTTTTGTAGCTGAAATGCAGGTAACATTTGTTTGGAAAATAAGTGTTGTAGATGAATAGATTTTTAGGTCTTACAAAGATGCAGGGTTACTTTCACAATATTCCTGATAAATTTTACATGCAGACATTAAATATAAACATGTTAACAAACAAATGCTTCATGACAGTCCAAGCCCAAGACACAAATAGGTTATTCATGCCTATGCAGGCTGATGTAAGTAACAAACAAACTGATTTTCAGGAACTTGTCATTTTGGAATTGCTGATGAACTGTAGAAAAATCCTAGGTTTCCCACCCTATTTTGAAACCCACCAATTAAGCAAAATTCCATTGCAGAATATTGCTATGTTGCTATTTATTACTACTTCGTAATATTAAAACTACTACTAAATGTACATACATACTTATATACCCATCATACTATTTCTGTTTGGGATAAACTGTTATGCAAGGCATAGAAAATAAGAGATTGTAAGCCAATAATATTAAGGCATGAAGTACAAGAAGGAAAAAGGAAACATGGTTAAAAGTATAAATATCAAATAATTGAATGTCACTACAGTTGTTTAGGTGGGAAGGAAAACTTGTCAGCCCAGAAAAAGGAAAAAAAAGAAGATAAGGAAAGTGTAGCTGATACAGATAGTACAAGTGAATCTGAGGAGGAGGAAGATGAAGAAGACTAGGTTGATGCTTTGAAATGTAAGCATATTACGTATCCTGCTAAACTGAAACAATGTCATGATCTTATTCAGTAGAGATAATCGAAATAATTTAGTCTGTCCTGAAACGGAAGCATTTTCAAGAAGATTAAAAACAACAAACCATGAGATTTGTGTTCTGACATCAGAAGGCAAATGATGTGATTTATGTTCTGGTGTTAGACTTCACTATATAATGGAGCAATTTACCCAGTCATTTAATAAAGCACATTATCTTTTTGGGGTTATTATGGCTTGTTATGGACCCCACTGTAGTTTTCTGTTTGTTTTGTCAGATGTTAATTTTTGCTGATGTTGATAATTTAATATTTTTAGAGTTTACAAATTATTAACTGTTATGAAAATGCTGTGCAAGAGAGAAACACCAGTATCTTAATATACAGACTATACTAATTGGGTATATCCATCTTTTGCCCCTTTTTCTGGGCCTTATGGTCTGCCATTTGGACAATAATTGTGTAATGAATGAAAATAAAATTCCATTGATCCTCCACTGTTTGGTGTTCTTAGACTATGCTGTATTATTTTTCTATCTTAGTGAACTTTACAGAAAGCACTCTGGTAGTTTTCAAAGCAGCTGGAAATTTTGCAGTGACTGTTATGATGTAAGTTAATTGGAGTTTTCTGCACGGCTCAACATGGGAACAAAGGCAGTAGGAGGGCTCAATTAGTTTGTAGTCCATTCACCATCTTTATAGTGGTGCTATTTTTCTATTGTATTTTGCTTAAGCCAGAAGTTTTAGTGGAGATGGAAGAGGCACACACTTGCAAAGGCAGCTGGTTAGAATTCTAGAAATAACATCCCTTGTTTTCCTGCTATTATTCCTTTCTAAAAAAAAAGGCATATCCTTTATACAGAGTAAACTTGTTAATCAATAGATTGTTTGGGAAATTGTGCCTATTTTCCCACTTGCTAACGAGTGAATATATGCATGGAACTTTAAGATTTACTAATTTGGCCAAGCAGTCAGTAAATGTCCCATAAAATTCTTAGTTCTCAATGACTAACTCATCAAGAGATATAAAACTTGATTTAGATACGATTTGTGCAGTCCAAATGAATATTCATCTGCTTCCATTCATTTCAATGGCAGATTATATCCCAAGTTACTTGACTGAGTATCCCTTAGATTCTTTACCTCACAAATTGAATATATGAGACTGGCTGTATCATGAAGAACAATATAGAAGGAAGAACATCTCACTAGTACTTTTCTACCTCATTTTATTACAATATGCTAATATGCTCTGAAGCATTCAGGTGAAAATAATTTTAGAGAGGAGAGTGGCATTCCTCCCCACTGGCTGTTCTTTCTATGAATGCTAGTAGCCTTTGTTTAGCAACACCTGGGTTCTCCAGGATGCCAATTCCTGTATTATAGCCTCTACACCAGTCATATAAGCTATTCAGTTAGTGACACTAGCATTTTATTGTTCAGCAATGAAAGCTTAAGATTGGTGGCTGTGTGATAAAACACACACTTTCAGTATAAAAGATCCCAACTTCAGCATTTTCATATAGAGTTGGAAAAAGCACCTGTTTCTAACGTAGGAAAGACTGATTAGTATAGAAATACTACTAGTCTAGGCAAATAAATCAATGTGCTCATTAAGTAACTGACCCATAAGGCTACATATATAAGATCTGAGTTGAAGTGCGGTGCTTCCTAACATTATTACTATGTTATTTCTGCAGATATATTTCAGAATATTGAGGAAAGGTGGTACTGAAGATGTAAGAAAAACTACTATGGCGCTATATGGATTTTATTAACTGTTAAGCATACATTTTATTCCTTTAGTTTTCACTGAGACTGCAGAATTTCAAAAAAAGAATTTTGATTTTAATTAGTTATACTTGATTGTTTATTAGTTATTAAAGTTATCTACTGTATCCATTATGGAAAGGAGATCCACTTGGTATCTTAAAAAAAAAGTCCTAGTTATCCAGCCTCAATTGTTCTATGTCTCATTTGATATGATTAAATAGAGGGAACATTTTTTTGCAGTGTTATTGCTTTAGATTAGTCCCTACACAGATTATTTTGTTTTGGGAGAAGGACCATTGTCAGTGGGATGATACTTTGGAGATTGTGGAACTTCTTTACAATGCCTCATCGTTTTGCTGTATGCATCCAAACTGCAGTCCATGAAAGAAAAGAATTATCTGAAGGATGATTGGATCAACAGGTAATGCCTAAGTGTACATGAGAAATCAGCTAAGTAAAAGCCTTGTGTAGGAATATGGCATAATCTTTCAAAGGGCATCCATTTTATTCTTGACAGATGAATCTTTTTCCAGAAAAGACTACAAAATATATATACAAATATACTAGAAATATACACAATTTTATCAAATGTTTAAAGCAAGATCAAAGAAAAGAAAATATGAGCAAAACAAAAACCAAAAAAACCTGTTCTCACTTTGGTAGGTTTGTGAAATCTTACAGAGCTTTATGCATACATGATTGGTCAACGTTATTGACATAGTTCCTTCTCCAAATATGTTCTACCTTTTGTTGCATGTTAACTCCATAGGGAAATACCAAAATCATTATCCCATGCTGTCAATGTCTCCCAGTTGGTATTTCTTGTCAAATATTGTTAGGGAATTTAATTATAGTATATATGGTAAAGTCATTGCTAGGGCCACTATTGTGTGCAAGTACATTCTTTTCAAGCACAATACTTTCCAGTTCATCATCAATGTTACCAAATGCCTCTTTGTCCATCTTTTTTAATAGCTCCTTTTCTTCCCTGAATCTCAAGCACACTTTTTTTTTGTTTAGAGTTAAATTTGGAGTGTTGCTTTATCAAGCCCATTTGTTGTTACAGGCACTAGCTGATTGCAAATGTACATCAATTCTCCCCCCCCCGTCTTTTAAAAAGGGCCAATCTCTATGGTAACCATATTACAGAAACAAATTTGCTTGGTCTTCTCAAATTGTCCTTCAGAAAAAGGTCATTTGGAATCAACATTTTCTGACTAAATCTTGAAATGTTAGTTGAACTCAAGTTATTCTTGCTCCTTGTCCCATCATTTGGTTTTATTCCTTTCCATCTCTTTTAACATTCCAACATATGTTATTCAAGAAGTTATTAAAACAATGCAAGAATGTATCTTTTTCAAGGTTTCACAAGCGCAATGGTTGGCAGGGTTTTGAAGATGAAAATTTTCTTCCAGATCATACTTATTGAATATTAAATTCACTCCCCCCAATTCTTTTTCTTATCTATTTATTCTTACTTATTTGAACCTGCTCTTCTGTTCCATTAATGCAATATGAATTAGAAACATTCTAAGGCAACTGATTAGACATCTGAAATGGCTAAAAAAGATCCCCATTATACAGTGTACTGAAAATAAAATCAGTTTAATAAGGCTAGAAAAAAAAATCAAGAAAAGTCAGTCCAGCTTGAATCAATTCAGACATTGGTTTCTGGTTATACACTGGTTTCCATGCCTCTCATATCTTCATTGGATGAAATATTTTAGTTGCACATTTCAGATTTATAATCCCAAAGAGCAAAACCTCCAACTGATTATTTCTTGAGTGCTTCCCTCATTGTCATAATGGCTAAATCAGTTAAAGAACTATCTCCTCCTTCCCCCGAACTTAGAAAAATTATGGGGAGAATTACTGATCCCTACTGATGGGTACATTCCATTGATACAAAGTTTTGAGTTAGTGACATTCTCTTTGGTGAAGGGTTGAGTACAGCAAAAGACTAAGAGGATGTTCATTTAATTGGAATGCCTACTGAGATCTAAGGCAGCTGGGGCAAAGGATGGACCCTTTCTCTGCACAATGGCACTGGCTGAAGGGTGTATATAAGGTGGCCTTATTAAAGTGACAAGGCAATTTAATTCTTTTGTGCACAATGATTCTACTTCATTGATTTACAATGGGAAGGATATAATTTTGCTAGTGTTGGCAAAAAGCTCAAATGTCAGGCTTTTCAAATTGCCATACTTGCCTTGTTCAGGATGAATAATGAATAAGTCACCTTTTGTCTCCTGTTAAATATCCTTGAATAAATACAAAGAACATGGGAGACATAAATGATTGCCTGATTTTATGTTTAAAATAAAGATCAACATTGTGATAAATGGTTGAAAATGTTCCAGGTGAAGTAATATGACTCTGCTGATAACTACATTATCTATTATGGAAATGATCAGGTATAGAATGTAGGACAGTTTTGTATGCCAAATTTCTCTAATGAGGAGAAAAGTCAATTTAGAACTACATAGAATTAGAACACTGACATTCTAAAATTCTTTTGATAGATTCCTGTGTTTATATCTACAGTATATTTCTTGGTTCCTTATTATATTTTGCAAGACACTGGGTAATTTCATTAAACTTCAGTTGTGTCTGAATATTTGATAGAATATATTCAAAGCTACTGAATAATGGAAATATATGATTTTGGCTCAGTAATTTTCACATTTTGTAAAGTAAAAAAAAAGGGTTCCAGATCTGCTGATTTTTGCATAGAAAAGCAAGCTATTGAATTTTCATTCATACAGTTGCCTATTCTGTGTCTCAGCAGGACTTAACAGGATAACAATAGAAGGGAAAAGCTATTCAAACAGATAGTGTCCTCTAATCTGCATTTTTTCTTCCATTGAAGGGATAGAAATTCAACATTAACACATGAAGATTTATGCAGAGCATACTTTTTGTACCATTGTCACATAACTTCCTGATCAGTTGAAACAGCTAACTAAACCTTTTATATTTGTACTGTATTTGTCCAAGAATGTGCAGAAAAAGCTACCTTCCCCCTGTCATCTAAAATGTCATTGTGTTCATGTTCATGTTAAAGATGGTTAAAAAGCAAATACGTTATGAACCTGATTATGAAAGCCTCTTGTTCTTCTCTTTAGGAATATTAACAACAAAAAATAGCTTAGATTGAGCAAATCAAATCCAGATTTAATCAGACTTAGCACAGACCCACTGAAATGTGGGACTTTCTTTGTTTGTGTATTGGATTTATAAGCTTCCCAACTCCATTGTAACTGAACAGTATACAATAAAATTTCATGACAATATAAACAAATAAAACAAGTATCAAAGCAAAATAAAAATGCAGTTATGCAGAAAATTATTTCCAATAAACTGGTTATCCCTACAGAGGCTCCACCATCCAGTCTAATTCAAGGAACGGAGCCAGGTTTTAAAAATTTGTTTAAATAAGGCAGTGTAAGGGCCACATAAGTTTCTGGGAGATTTTCCAGAGGGCACATGCTTTGTCAAAAAAGGCCTACTTCCTGGGTCCCATCAAATGGCACTATTTAGAATCTAATATGTGCCAACTCTGCTGGATCATACAGTAGACATAGGAAATATACAGTATATCCCTCAGATGACCAGGCCTATGACCAGAGATGGGCTGCACTTACGTTAACAACAGGTTTGCTGCTAGCAAGGTTGTGAGTGCACCCCGATCCATATACACAATTGAGTTACAACCACATTTGAGCCCAAAATTTATGTTGCTAAGTGAAACATTTGTTAAATGAGTTTGTCCCATTTAGGGAGCTGCAGTGGCTCAAGTGGTTAAAACAGAGTACTGCAGATCAGCAGTCTGGCTGATTGAATCCCACCAGCTC
>JANHJO010001852.1:43807-54953 GCA_032468235.1 Pseudoxyrhopus heterurus | reverse complement strand
GAAGGCCTGGAGGAACGTTGTCCATGGGGTCGCGATGGGTCGGACACGACTTCGCAACTAACAACAACAACAATGATATCTTCACATTTTTTTAGTTAACTCATTACTTACATATGTACTTCTTAACAGTTTATGTTAGATTTCATGCATGTCCTTCACTGTTATAGTGTAAAACATATGTGATTCCAATAGGTGCTGGTGATTTTTAGCACAGTATAGACAGGGGAAATGTATTTTACCAGAAAATTTCTCCTCTAGTTTATTACTGTGTGTGTGTGTGTGTGTGTGTGTGTGTACACATTTATATAAATGTAGAGGCTGCCCATCTTACTGAGAAAGCAACTTTGGTTAAAGGTTTTAATTAAACTTGGGCTTCAATTTAATTTGCCTTATCTTATTTTTTTCACTGTAAATTTCTGTTTTGATCAACTGTTTTGATTGCCATCATGTTAGTTATTTTTTTTAAATTACTAAAATTCTTGTTCTTTATTAAGCCAATTCATGGTTTTTTTAAAAGTTTCTTTGTATCTGTTCTAAATCTAATGAGTTTTTCGTTAGTAATGATTTTTTAAAATCAGTAATCACATTTTTGTGCAATTTTTCTTTGTTCTCATTCTACCAACCTTTAAACTATTGGTTTTTAAGAGAGTTTCCAGAAAGAAGATTTTATCAGTAATTTGAGGCTTTGAAAATTCTTTTATTTTAGAAATGATATCTGTTAATAGATAGAGATCACTCTATCACTTATAGATAGAGATCAAATTTTGTAAGTGCTAGAGTTCTAGCTAGCTATTGGTCAGCGACTAATTCATATTTGTAGGATGTTGTTGTTTTGCCAGTCTACTGTGATTTCTGTTATTTTAGTTTCTAGTAGTTAAGTGCCAGCTTTCTTTAGACAAGAAAGATCTTACCATTCCATATTGAAATATGTTCATAGATCTGATCTGGATATACTGTTTTTAATGTTCCAACCATATTTTTACTATGGTAATTGAACTACAGGTGCTCCTGGGGTTACAACCATAACTGAGCCCAACATTTATGTTACTAAGTGAGACATTTGTTATGTGAGTTTTGGCCCATTTTACGATCTTTCTTGCCATAGTTGTTTGTTAGGTGAATCTAGTTCCCCCATTGACTTTGCTTGTCAGAAGTTCACAAAAGGGGATCACATGATCCAGGGATACTGCAACCATCATAAATATGAACCAATGGCCAAGCATCTGAATTTTGATCGCGTGACTGTGGGGATGCTGCAAAAGTGTGAAAAATGGTCATAAGTCACTTTATAGCTTAACCCTTTGTCATTTGGAATGCATTTTAAAATATTTGCTGTGATATTAATAGGAGTAAATTGTTTGTTTACCATGGCTTTGAGTATATAACACAATGGGCTACTATTTCTCAGTCAAATATCTTTACAGGATATTTTGTGGGAATAATCTATATCAAACCTGTTTAAATAGTCCATCATTATATAAAGGATAAGCTACAAGTGCATACATATATTTTGTCAAAATTGCTTTTTATATATTCAAGTTTGTACTACATCACAAAGGAGAACATCTGAGACACTATTAAACAAGATCAAAACAAATCAGAGTCTGATGATGTTAACATTTAACTGTGAAATAGTAGTGTGGGCAGTAAAAGCACAATTCTTTGGAAGTGCCTGCAGGTTGTAGGAGATAATATATTAGTACTTCTCTTCCTTTCCTTTCCTGGGCCCATCCTTCCTCTCTAGTCTGGTGTCCTATACACTACTGTGGAGTTTGAATTCCATTGATTCAGCAATTTGTATTGTCTTTTACAAATTAAGCTAGTTTACAAAATATACCAATCTGACAATGTTGCATTTCTAAGGTTGTGTTCCTATTTCTGTTTGCCCACTGAACGTAATGGGCATGGCTTCTGCATAGAATTGCATAGTTCTGTACTATTGCTTGTCTCCCCTAAGTGCTATAACAATAAATGAATTATGAAAATTAACAAAACTGCAGAAGGAAATAAAAAGCTTTTGTTATTATTACTCTCATTGCTGTTTTGGTTGCAATAAAATGCACAAAATTGCAGTGTTGTCTCAATGGACTGATTTTATATCATAATGCAAAGCACATAATATGGTCTGAATAAACAATTATTTACTTCAAAAGACAGACTCCCTCTTGTGTATGAACATATGAATTGCTTAGAAAAAGGAAAAGTAATAATAGCAGCTAGAGATTTGACACATCTGATTAAAAATATGTTTTGTTGTTGCTTCCACTATGAATACTGAAGAAATGTTATGTCTGAGAAGTCAGTTTTATGTTCTAAGATTAAGTCTATCGGAATCAGCTTCTCTGATTCCAGCATCTTGCCACTACTCTGACCATTTTTGCATCCTATACTTTCTAGATGTGTGGGATGAATTGTACGTGATCATTTGTCCATCATGAATGCAATTTTCTGAATGTTAATCAGCTTAACCAACCTCAAAATATAGCTTGAAGTCAGTGCATCTATGAGCAATCTATCCAGTGTCATGATTCAGTTTTACAGTATAATTCCCCACCCACCCCCATCTGTCTCTCTCTTTCTCAACACCTCATTCAAATCTTGTTAAGTGATATTTTTTAAATTATAATTTTATGAAGAATTTTAAATAAAAGATAAAGACTAACAAGAACTAATGTGAATAGCAATAGCACTTAGACTTATATGCTTCACAGTGCTTTATAGCCCTCTCTAAGTGGTTTACAGAGTCAGCATATTGCCCCCAAGAATCTGGGTCTTCATTTTACTGAACTCGGAAGGATGGAAAGCTGAGTCAACCTTGAGCTCGAACTTCCAAACTGCTGGAAATCAGCAATCAGCAGTCAGCAGAATTAACCTGCAATATTGCATTCACCACCACGGTTACACAGCAACTTATCATTTTGTCTGAAAATACAAAAAAAATCTGTTCTTCTCATGTCTTGTATTTATATTTAAAGCCTCATCATTCAAAATTAATCAGAAAAGATTCCATTAAGAGCTATCAGAAACAAGAACAAATGAAATTTAATCCCATCAGATAATGCCATCAAATTAATTCCCTATCTTCATCTCCTCCAAAAAGTCCATTGTAAATTTACGTTTTTTTCTTCGATTTTAATAATACAGCTAGTCACGTTCTCAAAAAAATACAACAAAAGATCTTTTCCCCATATTTTATCTATAAACAAATCTTTAAAGCCTTGTCATTCAGACCTAATCAAGAAAAATCCATAAAAAGTTTCTAGAAAAAAAATCATATATATTTTAACTTTGGTCGAATAAGCCAACTTTTATAAATATTTTTACTATCAAAAGTCATGAAATTCATTCCTTTTAAATAGTGTCCAAAAGCTTCCCCCCCCCCTCTCTATCTTTTCTCAGGAACACTGTATAATACTTGGCTTTTTAAAGTCCAAAATAAGAAAGTTGTTCAAGTCACTCTTCTGATTTATTATTTGTATTTCACTTTTACCTGTTGAAACCTCAACAAGTTTCATTTGTAAATCCTGCATAACATCCTAGTCAATATCATCCTGTCAGTTTTAAATCCATTTCCAAAATAGTCTGATTCGCAATTGTATCCTATTTTGTCCTTTGAACCCATTTTTACAGTTAAAATCTAAAAAAAGTTCTGAATTCGCTGTTACTAAATATTCATGAATTCTGCCAGAGCTAAAAGTTTTTTTGCAGTATTGAGTCTTCTCTTTTAATTAAATTTATTTTATTTATTTGTATACTGCATTTATTATTGTTACAAATAACTCAAAGTGGCAAACACATCCAGCACACCTTCCTCCTATTTTCCCTAAAGCAACAACCCTGTAAGGTGAGTTGGACTGAGAAATAGTGACTGGCCCAGCGGCCTAAGGCCACCCAGCTGGCCTTCATGGCTAAGACAGGACTTGAACTCATGGTCTCTTGCTTTCTAACCTGGTGCCTTAATCACTACACCAAACTGATGATAAAGAATTATAATGTTTATTTCTTTCTGATTGACTTGAGTAATCAGCCTTCAAGGTATCCTCTTATTGTATTTTTCTCTAATCCACAACATTTTCCCAGAGAAAGATTTCTTACATTAAAATTCAAATCCTCATATATTTTAATAAGATTTTAAATAATTCACATGAAGTATTTTATAGTTATTTCATAAACTTCTTTATAGTCAATCTGGCTTTTTAATCTGTTTAAAAACTTTCCAAAATGAACCAATTTTGCAACTGATTTCCAAATAAAGTTTTTTTTAAGTTCTTAAATTTACATGAAACTTATTTTGCTGAGGATTGAAGGAAAATCAGAGTAATAAAACTTGTCCTTCTGAAGGTTAATATCCAAAGACCAATTTACAAACCATTTCCAATGAAAGTGATGAAAAAAGGAAATAGATTGTTACTGGGTTGTTACTTTGGTAGTAGATTTCTTAGGCATAATCAACTTTCTAGGGGTAATGCAATGCCTAGAAACTATGGCACTCCCATGCATACAACTCAAAGTATGGATCCAGCATTTAGATGACATCATCATAATAAAAAATAACAACTGGAGAAACAACATGAAACTATTTACACATCTTCAAAGGAATAAAAATATAAGAGAAGAAGAAAACAACAATGTAGTACCCTTCTTATCATACAAATCATTTATACAACATCTTCCCACAAAATAAATACCCACAAAACTTCATCAAAAAGTGTCTTACCATTCAACCCACTACAGACAA
This sequence comes from Pseudoxyrhopus heterurus, assembly GCA_032468235.1. Classification (NCBI taxonomy): domain Eukaryota; kingdom Metazoa; phylum Chordata; class Lepidosauria; order Squamata; genus Pseudoxyrhopus; species Pseudoxyrhopus heterurus. The sequence goes on along the minus strand of JANHJO010001852.1, from coordinate 50,215 downwards.
CCAACACAAGCTGTGAAAAGGATAACAGCCATACACCAAAAATATCTCAGAAACAATAGACCATTACAACTACTTGCCGTTACTGTAGCACAAACCAACTAAAGTCCTCCAAAACATCTTAAGTAAATAAAAAACCCAATAGCCCCAGAAGAAAAAAACAGGCGCTATCTGTTTTTAGGACAATGTTAGGACAGTAACAGTCACTATGTAAGACAAACAAGAATCAAGCAGACTGCATCCATGAACACAAAATAGAAGTCAGAAGACAGAATGAAAATTCTTCAACAATACATGGACAGACTCTACCATAGTTTCAACTTGGGAACTGAGCATCCTAGACCAAACTAAATCCAAAAGCACCAGATAATTCTTGGAAGTCTGGCATTCAGACAAATCAGCCATCAGCAGGATCATAAAGATAAACAACATCTACACACCATCCATTAGAGACAGTCAGGCACAAACAACAGATCCACTTGTGTAGGGTTCAAGCTAAATACTTCATTGCATTCTTCTATAATATGGGATTCTCTCCAGACTGCTTGCCTTCTCCCGGGAACAAACAGATAGGGTCCCATGGAATCAGTTCTAGGCCTCTTGTGGTTGTGCAATGACCCAAGACTAATTCCCTACTTGATCCCTCCTCCTTGCCTGGCTGGTAGTTTCCCAATAGAAACAAAAAAAGCTAAAAGATCACAACACCTACCTGCCAGCAATCAACACCCAGATAAACAGAGATTAATATCAAGATTAATACTAGATTAACAATCAGGCAATACACAATACCCCAATCAAGGAACTATAAACTCAGAATAACAGAGTTGGGAGAAATTTTGTAGGTGTTCTAGTCCAACATCCTGCTCAAGCAAAAGGAAATATCAGGAAAGATTTGAGGTTTCAGAGTCAGGGAGGGTATTGCAACTGAAAACCCAAATCTCACTCCATGTAGTCTGGGAAAATGGAGAAAATTCTGCACTGTTCTGACCCTGGAAGCTTATGGAGGTTCCCTGTCCCTTAAGTTTCCTTTGAGCTGCAAATTAGTCCTTGGAATAAGTTCTACTTTCAGGTTTCCTTGAGAAGGAAAGTCAGGCAAGGGTTCTTCTTTTTCTATTTAGAAAAAATAATTCTATTTTATTTTTAAAGTAGATGTTAATTGTGTTGATTTTACATCTGGGTTTTTTGTATTGCCTTTTTAATCAATGAAAGCCATGCTAAATGTTTACAATTAAATTTTAACACCAAAACATTCTGATAGCTTGGTGATACCACAGCCCTGCTCTCACTCACCCTGCAAGCAGCTGGAAGGCCAGGCAGGCGAGCGGCCAGGAGGCGAGGCAAGGGGCCAGGTGAGGTGAAGCGAGGCCGGTCATGACAAGGAGTGGTGGGGAGGGGCAAGGTGGGGTGGGAGAGGCCGGGTGAAGTGCCCTTCGATGAGAGTGACATTAAGTGGGCCATACCCCCCCCCAGTCACATGCTCACCCAGCCACACCTACCCAGTCAGTCATTAGGGCAGAGAACCAGTTGTTAAATTATTTGAATCCCACCACTGTCCCTATCCCTATCCCTACCCCTATCCCCCCCTCTGTCTATCTGTCTGTCTCTATACACACACATGCATACATACACAGACACACACACATACGGTTCTGCTTTTAGTAAATTGGGCTATTTTTTTTCTTTTTACATGAAGACAGATGCAAATTAAGCAGCACTGCTTTCTCCCTGCTACCCATCATTTCCTTGCCATCCTCTCCCATTATGGACTAATTGTTTCCTTGCCATTTTCCTTGTTTCTTTACATGTTATTACCAGTGAAATGAAAAAAAAAGTCATAAATTATAAGAAATCAGGTTCAACTTGAAGCATAATTTCTTCTGATTTGATTTAGAAACTCAAATATAGACGACAGGTAGTCATCTTATGACCACAATTGAGCCCAACATTTCTGTTGTTAAGTGAGAAATTTGTTAAGTGAGTTTTGGCCATTTTACAATTTTTCTTGCCACAATTGTTAAGTGAATCACTGCAGTTAATAAATTAGTAACCCAGTTGTTAAATGAACCTGACTTCACCATTGACTTTGCTTGTGAGGTCACAAAAGGTGATCACATGACCTTGGGACACAGCAATGGTCATAAGTATGAACCAGTTGCCAAGCATCTGAGTTTTGATCACATGATCATTGGGATGCTGCAAAGATCATAACTGAAAAATGGCCATAAGTCCCATTTTTCAGTGCCATTGTAACTTTGAACGGTCACTAAATGAACTGTTGTAAGTTGAGGACTACCCATATTTCCAAGAAAAAACATTTCATCATAGGACAATACAATGAAAGTGTTCTGGGAAGAAAATGTGGTCAGCTAATTTTAAACTAAGCATCCTATTCTTATTTTAATTCTTTAACTTATTCTAGCCTTCATTGTTACCATGTGATATCATATCTTGGATTTTTTTAAAAAAAATCCATGATATTGTACCATATTTTTATTAAAGTCTTATAACACTAAAAGATAACACAACTGAAACTAGGAAGGAAAAAGAATAGAAAAAAAAATACAAAGTGCAAAAAAGAAAAGAGACAGAGAAAAAAAAAGACTCTTGATTCTCCTTGTAACAAATACTGGAAAATTAATAATTCCACCCTATTTATGAAATGATATACATGGTTCACCCAGCCCCTCTTTATCCTTTTCCAAATCCAAAAATTATCATTTCTGTCCACATGTTGACAAAAACTCCATGAGAGTTTTCAGAATGTTATAAATTTATTACTTTAGCCCTGATCAAATAAATCAACTTTATGTACCTTTCTTTTGCTTCTAACAATCTTAATCTTTAATTCATAAAGTTGCTGTTGTAAGATTGAATCTTCATTCAGACTTACTTTATCCCATCTCAATGTTATCCTCAATTTTTTAGAAACCCTGTTTCATAAATCCAAAAATAAATCCTTCCTCAGGTCCTTTTTCATTTCTTGAGTTATCATTTGTATTTCCACTCTGTCATCTCTGATTTATAATCAACTTGTATCCCTATTTCCTCTTGTCTATTCATAAATTCTTCTGCATTATTATTCTGACACATCTTTCAAAGTTTTTCTTCAAAAAAATCATTACAGAGATCATTGTTATCAAATGTCAGGCACAAACAACCAGGCCCACATATGCATAGTATGCATAATAACTACTTTATTATGTCTGCCTATAATAGAGGAATTGCCCCAGACTGGCAGCCTACTCCTGGGAACAATTAGATAAGTTTACAAGGAACTTGGGATGGGTGGTCAACCTAACTCTTTTGTGGTTGTGCAATGACTCCAGGCTAGCTCTGCACTTGATCCCTCCTTCCTGCCAGGCTGCATGTTCTCAAAACAATTATGTTTCTTTCCCAATTCTTCAAAATTCCTTTGAAATGTCTCAAAAGACTTCACATTTCTTTTTCCTGTCTGAAACTTTAGTGTCCTCTACTGGCCATTTCTATATTTGCAAAGTATCTGGTTTCAACTTCCAACAAATAATCTTTTTCCCGATAGAAAAAATCATTTGTGTTCCCATGGAAATGTTGTTTTACTTACTCAAGAAAACTTTGTAATATTCCAAATTTATCTGGTCCTTTAATCCATGTAAAACTTCTTAAACTAAATTCTTATTTTCCTTTTGCCATTTGTTTTATATTCTTTAAGTTCCTTAAACTGCCAATTAGCTTTTTAACTATAAAATAATTATAAATCTAATGGTGATTATAAAGTGAGCCGTCTATGTCGATCTATCTCAGGAATGTGTGTGTGTGTAAAATGCAGAAGATTTAACATACTATTTTAAAGTTTAGAACACAACTACCTGAAATTATCTGCTTGAACATGAGATATAAGATAACAAACATGAAATATTAATGATTAAAATTCCCAGGCAACACTGCCTTTATAGATTGTATTGGCTAGAAATTTGGGTATTGAAGTGCTTTAGTGTAGAAAAGCTGGGATGTTTTATTTTGTTATTATAGAAGTTTAACTAGTTTATTTCTTCTTTCTTTTTCTACTACCAGAGCTTTCCCAGGCGAGTGCCCTGTGATGCTTTAGAAATCTTAGGGTATTTTCAGACACATTTTTTTTTAACCTATAATGACATTGGTTTTGTGAGTTATGGTCATGAAAATATCTAATTAGTCTTGGGAGTTGGACAACTCTCAGCCCAAACTTCTCTATATATCATCTAGAACTCTCAGGAGAAAGGTAAGTTATCAGTATAATGAAAATAAAAAATAAAATGTCATGATGAGTGTGCAATTATAACCATAAGTCACTGCAAACATTAAACATACACTCTTGAGTATAATTAAAACTAAACTGGAAAAGAAACACATTTAAACCCCCTCCACAATGAATGTATAATATTAACCAGGGTATGATCTCTTATGTAAGTCTGTTTCTTTGATTAGCTCAGATTCAGGATCTAAGACAGAAATCTGTTTTTCTGCTACATTTGAAGAGATTAAACAAATCCCATCCAGTCTCATCCTAGTCTCCTTGGCCCCTTCTTGGTCTATCCTACTACCATAAGATTCTAAGAAACACAGATATCAGCATATTACTTGATGTCAGGCTCTTGACAGCCAAGTGAATCAAAAGCAGGTGTCCAACTCAGTCTTTTTAAATACGATTTATTGAAAGAAATAAGAGAAAGGTTAAAGAAATATCAACAACTGATCATTTTCTTTAGAACCCAATTTTGTTAGGACAAACACTTACCCAGCCTTTCCTAATAACATTTTCTGTGAGTAACCCAAACAATTGAGGAACATATAAGTCACTGTTTATAAAACTAGTTCCTGATTGTTTTCTCAAGCTCCTAACAAACCATAAGTGTGGACTTGATCCTTAGATCTATTATAAAACATTTGAAGTAGAATATTAGGTTACAGTTGTTTAAATGCAGATTGGAAAAGTTGATCTGTGAATAGATTATGGTATATCACTGAGAATTTCTGTACAATAGTTCTGAACTGTGATATTACTGTTTGTTTATGTGCATTCTTCATATTGTTATTAAAAACACAAGAGGGATTTGTAATAATGGAAAACATTTTTAATGACATACTTTTGTGGACTTAGTTCACTTTATGTCACTCATAGTACTAATTACATAAATGTATTGTAGCTTTTAAGACTCTGCTCCAAGACTCTGATTTTCCCGCATTAACAAAACAATATGAATGCCTTTCTGGAAATCTTCATAATGTGATAAATGTATAAAGTAACTAGTTAGCTTCAATTAATTCACATCAATCTCAAGAAGTATACAGTATTTAAACATTTTCTCAATTTGTTGCACAATTCTTTTCGACACGCAATAGATGTTTTTTCAAGGTCTTCATGTTTTTTTTGTACGTGTCCTTGAAAGCTTGCCTATTTAATTTCCTGACAATTCATTTGGTAATATTGTAAAGAATTTGAATGAATGGTATCTAGAGGTGGAAATAAAACATTCACATTGGACATTAATCAGCTTTTAATATAAAAAATTCAAAAGGCTGCTTCACATATTAAGTATAAAGCTATTATTGTGTAGAACTTGGTGAAGGTCGCCGCCATCTAGTGATGAAATTTTGAAGATGTCAGGCTGCAATAGTGCAATCTAGAAAAATCTCTTTTTTCTTATCTTTCCCAAGTGTGTTAATTAGACGAAGGAGAATTAAAATGGCATTTCACATTTCAAAACAGGAATGGCCATTGCCTGATACAGATTTAATGATTATTTTAAAGCATGTATTTTCACAAAGCACAAACATGTTAAAATAAAATAGGTTTTTTAAATTGCAAATGCTTGGGGTATAATCCTTTAAACCATCTTTAAAGGTGGTTTTTTAAATTTTTCATGACTTAACATTTCTCATGACTAAAAAAAGAAAGTTGAAATTTCTTCCCTAAGTTTGCAGTATATAATTAAGCACATAATGACATTCCTATCCTATAGGTCTTACGATGGATGCTTCCTACCTTCCTGTCATAATGGTAAATGCATGTGCTGTTTTTGCAGAAGCCTTAGAAACCAAGGAACCATTATGATCTTTTCTTAAATCTTTGTCCGTTTAATTCAGTCATTTCTGCTTTGACTAACACCTTTCAGGTTGTAATAATATTCAATTTTAATTGGAGATGCTAGGGATTGAAACTGAGACCTTACAGGTAAGGTCCATGAAATAGAAAAACTAATGTACAATTTCTTAGATATTTAGAGCACTTATGTAGCAAAAAGGAACATGCAGCAATCTTGAAGTGAAACAATTGTTTTGATACGTTTTTGTGTTCTTTCACCCCTCACAGATTGTGTGTTGTCTGTTACAAGGGTTATGTCTGCCTTGTATGTAGCTTAAGGTGACCAGATTTTAAAATCGTTGAAGCGGGAC
>JANHJO010001852.1:28087-43460 GCA_032468235.1 Pseudoxyrhopus heterurus | reverse complement strand
CTTGATGATGATTTTTGAATTTTAACTGCACTTTCTTATTAAACTACCTGAAATATTGTCTTTGCTCAGTTTGAGATCTGGTTTTGTAGCTCAGACAGACGACACATCAATGGTTGGGTGCTTAATTGCCTAATTAAATGATTAAGTGTTTGCACATGAATCCAGTCTGTTAACCAACAGTCAGCAGTCATTGGCATACTATACACTAAAACATGTGAGTGGGCCCTTGCTATGTAAAATAGAGGGATGGGGAAAGATGGCTTTAAAAAAAATCTGTCACCATTTGGCAGGATTACATCTAAATGGGCCTAATCAAATACTGGAATTATTATAAAATCTTGTAAACCATCCCAAGTCTCGAGAGATGAAGCAGGGAAAAAATAGTTTAATGCAGGCCAAATTATAAATGTTTCTTGTTCATCCTATCACTGAATTTACAACTGAGCAGCTGACAAGTTTGCTGTCATTTAAAAATGATTAAATGCAAAACACATGGTTCATTGCAGATACAATTGCAGCCCTATGATATCTTTATAATGGACAATCCCTTATTTAAAGCCTGTTAGAGAATTTCTGTCAAAGGCTGCTTTAAAGATAAATGTGGTGTGAAGCTTGGCTCTTGCTGACTTAAATTCACAGATACATGCTGGCTTTGTCACATTACAACACCCTATATAATGCAAAGCAAACAAACAGACAAAGCCATAGAATCTGGCCCTAAAGTAATTTGGCCCTCAATATGTTCTGCAAGCATTTATTTACATTTAAGGAAAGGAGAAGAAAATATGGTGCATTGTAACCTTCCAAAAGTTTACCTCAGTTTAAAGTAGTAGCTTTATACATGAGGTAAAGGATTTAGAGCAGGGGTGACAAACTGGTGGCCCATGGGCCACGCCCACCCAGGTGTCATGCACAGGCCACACTCACCCCAGCTCTGTGAATGGTAAAAACATCGCAAAATGTCACGTGATGGCAAAGTGACGCCATGGGTTTGTTACCTGTGATTTAGAGAGACAATGAAGATGTCAAGAGTAAAGAAGTGACCTTGACAGACATGGCTCAACAGACACCTGTTTCAATCAAGTATAACAAGGAGGAGGAGGAGGTACAACACAAGTAGACTTGCAGAGTTTTTGATATTATATTCCATCCCCATATACTGCAGCTCTGGTCTTCCAGTACAGCAGATTTTTTTGCTTTTTGCTTAATGGAGCTGACAGAAAAGTTCCAAAAGTCTGCCTGAAGTAGAAGAAAATAGAATAAAGCTAGTGTGAATTGAGATGTTTGGTAGGACACAGGATCTTTACTGCAGGTATATATTAAGTCAGGTATGTCAAACTCATGTCACGTCATCATCACATGACGTATCGGGACTTTCCCCCCCCTTCGCTAAATTGGGTGTGGGCATGGCCAGTGTGTGACGCATTTGGCCTGCGGGCCGTGAGTTTGACAGCCCTCTATTAAGTAATCTGAATTACCATGGCAAAGAGGAAAAAAATCTTGGATAATTGTGGACAGCTGAAAAGTAATGTTGACTCAGAGTACAGGTAGGGATCCCAGGAAAGAAATTAAACTTTCAATATAATAATTTCATTGCCATATCATAGTAAATTAGAATCCTATGATGTTTTTGGTTTCTGTTTGATTTGTTTTAGAAGGATAATGTAAACTATGGATAGCCATCTATTTTTGTTTTCTGTATCTGTTGAAAGAATTATTGTGACTATAGGTATTTTAGGAAGAATGTGAGTGAGTACATGAGATTAGTGTGAAAGATTATGCACAAGATAGACAAAGTAAATTCTGAGAATTTTTATACTTTCACGATATGATACGATACAATACAATACAATAAGAATTGGAGAAGGTAACAAAATAAAAAGACCTACAAATAGAAATAGAATGACTGAAAAGAAAGCTAAGGTAGCACAGATAATAATTGATGCCTCGGGTGCAATCCCAAAACAGCACCAATAGAACATCATCAGCATAGACAAAGTCACCATCAGTCAATTGCAAAAGTCAGATTTATTTGAAACAGCTTACATCCTGTGAAAAACATCTACATCTGCCTATCCCAGGTCCTTGGGAAGGAGTCAATAGGTGGACAAAAGTGACAAATCTAGTCTGAACATCTAACTGACTCTGTGACGAATATATAATATTATATAATAATATGATATGATAATATGCCAGTTTGCTTTACTACTTAAGGCATCAGGCTATAAGATCAGGAGACCATTATTTCTAATACTGCCTTAGCCATGAAAGCCACCTGGCTGATTTTTGACTAGCTCCTCTCAGCCAATCCACCTTAGAGGGTTGTTGTGGGGATAATAAAAGGAAGGGGGAGTATTAGGTATGTTTGCCACTTTGAGTTATTTATAAAAATAACTAGAACCTTTTGGTTATCATTTTACAGACATTTCTTTACCAAACGCCTTAATGCTTTCAACAACATCAAAGCTTCTAATTACTTTAAAAGTTCTTAAAAATTCAAAGAGTTATTCAGAGATATATCTGTCTTGAATGTAGCCTATGTTGAACTGTATAGCACAATCAAACATCAGTGACTGACCCCAGGAAACATTTTATGACATCTGGTATTATATCATATATGATAATGTTATGTCATAAAATGTTTTATAAAATTTGCCAAAATTCATTTCTAGGGAATCATGGATCCTAGATTTTGGTCATATTCTATAAGTTAGCCCATTTGAGGTATCTTAGTTCAAAAATAATTGCTCTGTAATGTGTACAAGAGTTTTATCGGTGTATTAAGCAAACTATGCCCATTGGGTCATCTTTTTAGAGATATTTCCTTACCAACTTCCTCAATACTATCAACAATGACAGAATTTCTAATGTATTGCCTTCACTGGAAAACTTGGGATACATTCAGAGATGTATCTGCCTTGAAAATAGGTGATATTGAACTATATAGCAGTCATAGGAAATTTTATGAAATGTTTTATGACATTTTATTGACATTTTGTATCATAAACTGTTTAGTCCATGTTGAACTGTATAGTGCAGTCTAACATCAGCACATGACGTATTTTATGGTAATATAGCATTATAGAGTGGCAGAGGATTTAATCTTATTCCACCTACAGTTTAACATTGACTTTATCCCACTAGGAGAAATCGATTAGCACAGGATGAAATATGATCATTAGCTGATGATAACAAATTGTATGTTGGGCAGAGACTGCTTGCTTTTAATTTTGTTAAACCCCCATAGTCACTTTTGTGAAATGAGTAGCTATATTAATGATTAAGTAATCTCCACTTTATACTGGCAAGAGATGTAATAGAGATTCTTCCCTGGAGCATGGAATCTGATAAGGTTTAGATGGGGAGAAACGGGTTTAGATTGAGTCCTCCAAAATACAGTGGATCCAGAAGCCAAGTCCAGAGAAAACCCATGTTTAATTCTGGATGATATATAGATCGCCCTCAAAGTAAATGACAGACCTCCCAGGGGTTACTTAAAATCCAGTTCCAAAATTACAACTATTCTGCTGAAAACTGGCATTTGCTTCTAGTTTTCAGTAAAAGTGGCCCATAACAAACCACTGATTTGCTTAATGATTGCAGCATTTGCTTAATGACCACCTGAAAAAAGATAATAAAATTAAATCAGTCATGTGGTTCATGACTGTCACCAACATACTACTGTGATGGACAGGCTCCATTGTGATTGTAAGTTGAGGACTACCTATAATGCCACTCCAATGAAAGCTGACCTACAAAATTAATGCTTTCCTGGACTCACCAATCTTGCTTTTACAGCAGGTGGAATCTGTGGCCCTTGCACAATTATATCTTGTATGTTAAATTTTCTGGGAGCAGGGGCATTACTAATAATCACTTGTGCCCTCTTGTCTAGATTATTGCAATGTGCTGTACATGGGGCTGCTCTTGAAAAGAATAAGGATTTTGATGCATATCATTAACATGTCTCTGAATGTCCATTTGTCCATTTTTTGTTTATTTTTGCAAAGAGAATGTGTCATACATTGCTATAATTTATGATGAAGCTTAGCTGAGGGTTCAAATAAAAGGGAATGGCTAGATTTTTTTTAAAAAAAATAATGTTATCAATGCTGCTATAACATATGGATCCACACTAAGTCTGTTAGAGATGAAGTTATTTGGCTAGCTAGATATTCTTGAAAAGTAAAAGTCTCATTACTATTGCAGATGGATATTCATTTTGCTTCAAGTTTTAATTTGTAGTGTCATGATAAAGGCTGAAGACTTGCTCGCAAATAGACTTGCCAACAATAGTTTTCCTAAGTAGATGTTACCAATAGAAAACTTTTGTCTTCTGGTTTAACAAATAACAATATTTGGCTATCTGATATCCGCACAGAAACCAATCAGTATCAGACTTGGTTTAATCTGGGGTAGAATACCTCCAGGAAACACACCAGATGTGTAGGCTAGTTTGGGAAGTAACCAAAAAATATACAAACAAAATCCAAACCCAACGTGGAAGACAACAATAGCAAACTATTTCCAAGAAAACTACAGGAAGTCTCAATTTATGACAAAAATTGGGATAAGAATTTCCATCATAAATCAAATTGGACCTAAGTTTAAGACCATTTTTATGGCAGTTGTTAAGCAAATCACCACAGTTGTTAAGCAAATCACATACTTTAAGGTTTTGTCTTAGGCCCAGTACTTTTCAACATCTTCATAAATGATTTAGTTGAGGGAATAGAAGCAGGGGTCGGCTGCAAAATGGTAATACCACTTTATAATGCCTTGGTAAGATCACTTGGAATATTGCATCCAGTCTTGGTCGCCACAATATAAAATAGATGTTGAGACTCTGGAAAGAATGCAGAGAAGAGCAAGAAAGATGACTAGGGCCTGAAGGCAAAAACATGAAAAATGATTGCAGGAATAGGGTATGTCTAGTCTAGTGAAAAGGAGGAATACGGGTGACATGATAGCAGTGTTCCAATATTTGAGAGCAGCGGAAGACAATACAAGAAACAATGGATGGAAACTAATCTAGAACTAAGGAGAAACTTCGTGACAATGAGAACAATTAACCAGTGAAATGGGTTACTCCATCACTGGAGGTTTTAAAAGAAGAGATTGGACAGCCATTTGTTCAGAATGGTACAAGGTCTCTTGCTTGTGCAAGGGATTGGATTAGAAGACCTACCTTCCAATTCTGTTATTGTGTTATGGTGGTTAAGCAAATGCAGAAGAGGTGTCAAACTCAAGTTCCAGGGGCCGGATCCGACCTGCGAGGTGCTTAGATGTGGCCTGTAGGGCTGCCCTGAAAATAATGAAGGATCAGCCCGCAGTGCCTCTGCCCATGAAAACAAAGCTTGCGAGGGTTGTGCACAGCCCTCCCAAGCTCCGTTTTCACTGCAGAGGGTTGCAGGAGGCTGTCCCAGCTGAAAACAGAGCTCAGGAGCCCATTTTCACTGGCAAAGCGCTTGGGCCACACAGTTGCCCCCAACACGAGTGACATACTACTTACATTTTTGGATGTTCTTCTTTATGATGTGTTTTTGTATAGTTCATCTGAAAGCCATGGAGATTGTCTTGAAGGGAATATTTAGAAGCTGTTAAAAAGAACAAGGGTATAAGCATTCCTTAAGATCTGGGAAAGGAGATAGACTCATCCCTGACTCAAAAAGATACAAAAAAGAGGAAGGCAATATACATTCACTCTTGCTGTATGTAGTCCTAGTGTTCCTTTGGTGATTGGTTTCCTGATCTGGTCTACCTAGTAGGGGTAACAGACATTGGGAAAACTGTTATATATTTTAGGATTCTAATAAAAAGACTGAATGCTGCTATAAAGTAAGGTTTGGATCTGCTGAGTTCTCATGGTTACTGTATTAAAATGGATTGCCACTGCCTTCTTGGGGATATTTTCTCACCTTCCCAGTCTAGTTTGCAGTTTGATACTTCTTGCTGTTCTCTCTTTCATGTAGTAACCAAATTGAACATTTGCTAATAAGTGCAATAATCTAATAACAAGTCTAGTCATGTAGCTAGAGTCTTCTTCTGGAAGGGATGCAAAATAGACTAAAGAAAAGATAGACAAAGTACTTCTTGATTCTTCTAATCAAAGAATCATCTTGATATCTAGGAATAATGCTGCAATTTCTTCTGCCTTGTATGAACCAAAACTGCCCATTATTAATACTTCTTTTCTTTGTATTTTTTCTTGCAGATGTTGAGTGAAAATCCCATTTCTTGAGTTTCTGTAAAAGAAATATGTAGGCATGTATCTTTCTAAGAAACTTTCAGTATAGCAGGCTAGAGTACTAAATTGCAATTATCTCTTCTAATTCTGATTGGATGATACTGATTCTTCTATGAAATTTTGTTTTTCTGTGGTAAAAATAAAAAAATATTTTATGCACTTGAAGTTTTCAGAGGCTTTGCACCATTCTAAATTTAATCTTGCTTCACAAATTCTTGATAATAGGTTCAGTCATAAGTTATATTCCTCAATTTTACTCCCAGTAAACATGTCCTCTCTCTGTAAGACAGTAAATTAAATCAGCCTTCCCAATATACTGACACTGCATTTGCCAGAATTTGCAGCAAGCATGATATTTAAGAGGTCTTTTTGTATTAAGATATATTGTACAAAGCTTGAACTGCTACCAAGCATGTTATTAATCTCATGGCAGGATTTTGGCTTGTTTGAAATAACTTTTAGAAATATTTACATACCTGCTAAAAACCAGGACTACTAAAAATATTGTTCTAATATTTTCTAGGGTGAGAATTTTCTTACTGCCACCAGATGTCAGTAAAATCCATGTTTAAAATAAATGTGCAGCTGTGTGACATCCACAATAAATGACACCAGCTAGAGAAATATCATGCCGATATATGCAAGAAACCTAGCAGAAGTGTAGGGAAGGTAGATGAAAAAGTAAGCATGGATAGAATAGAGAAAGGTACTAGCCACAGTATCTGCAATCTGGATTCGAAAAGTAGCTCTCCTTTGGGGATTAAAATTTCATGATATGAAGCATTGAAATAGCTGAAATACTTTTATCCAAAATATTGTCAAGTTTCTTTGAGCATGTTAGTGGTATATACAATAAAAATAATAGAGAATAAACTTTTGTGTTTATTAAAATTTCATTTAAATTATGTGTGTGCTGAAGAATTATTATATATAATTATATTGATATCATGGATTCAGTGTTGCTATCAGGCCGCATGCAACGTACATGTCAGTAAAACTGGAGGAGAAGGACGTGGGGAGCAACTGCAGAGAGACAAAATGGCTTCCTGGGTCAAATACTGTTTGTTTGCAACCAAGTACCGTATTTTTCGGAGTATAAGACGCACATTAGTTTTTCGGGAGGAAAATAAGAAAAAAAAATTCTGCCTCTGCCTACCAGCATCCATCGGTATTCATCTGGCTAGCTTCCTTAGCAAACAGCCTGGTCAGCTTCAGCACATTCAACCTGATTCAGCCTGAGCAGCTGATTGGCGGGTGGATCGGCCTCCTGGAATACCCCCAATCAGCCGCACACTCACTTTGCTCGCCATGAGTCAAGGTTGGCTATCTTATGCAAATAAGTCCAGATGTTAGGAAGCAGCAGTTTTATTTAATATATTATTAATTCATTGCCAAAGTGAGTGGAGAGAGGCTTTTCTTGGCTACTGTAGGAAGATGGGCATTTGCTATGATATATTTGGTGTCTTTATATTTGGGATTACTATGGTGATACCATTTAGAAGGATTTTATTTTGAGGCATAATAAAGAAGTTCTCAAAGGCGAAATGCCAATGAGATGCAAAAATTCTGAATACCCTGATTCAGAACCTGGCTGGACCTTGGATGGCTATCCCAATTATCTATAATAAAACAATTTCTGCTTTAAGCAGAATGGAATTGCTCATGTCTGATGGATTTATTCCTACCAACTATAAATAATTTCTATGAACAAAGTATTGACTGATTTATACATGTTCTTTAGAATTGATAATTGCAATACTTGTGTATTGGATTTTTACATCATCAACTATTATAGTATCTTGGTGTTATACAATAGAATACGATGAAAGTGGTGCATGAGGCAAGAGACTATAATTTGAGAGTTGAACACATGCTTCTTATATATGAGACCTAGGTTTAATTTCCAGTGTGAAAGGTATTGTTACTTTGAACATGCAATGCATACAACAACTGTCTAGCTCAATATATGACAGAGTACCATATAGCTTTATATATTCATATCTCCTCAGATTGTCTCTAAAGTAGTACTGTATTTTCAGTAAAACTACTTCAGGTGCTCTATTAGTATTAAAATGTGTAGGATTAAAGTGTAAAAAATCTAATGGTTGTGTGTGTCAGGTAAGCCAAAGACTATTGGAACAGTGTTGTAATAAATGTTATTTATTCAGCTTTGATGGCTCACAAAATAAGGAACAATGTAAAAACACATAAATAGGAATACAATCAAATTAATCAAAAAAAGATTTACAAGATAGTTATGACAACTAATCAATACATACACAAAATATAACAACACTACAACTAGGGAGGGCTCCATCCATTGTATCTCAAGCCCTGGAAGAAAACCCAGATTTTCAAGATCTTCCAGAATGCCAACACTTGACAATATTGCTATATGACTTAAGTAACACAATGCCATGTCCACTGATCCTGGTATGATCTGATGTTGAATTTGAAATACGGTCACCGTTTTTCTTGATTTAAGAGCCCTTTAAGACATCAATATTTAGTTGTAGATAACACACAATAAGCAATATTTTTCTTCTCTCCCTCTCTAAAAAAATAAGGGATGTACTGGCCTCAAGGTTTGTTGTTTCTTTATTGTATTATGCTGCTATAACACTCTGCAAATTTCCTACTAAGGGCTACTATTTAAATGTACAAATAAAAAGGGGAAAAATTAGATTACATCTGCTCTGAATCTTTTGAATATACAAGGCTGGTTTGTGAACAGAGACTAAACTATATAATTAGATAAATGACTTGTTCTTTAAGCATTAGAATTATGGCTTGTCTCCATATAATTCCTGCTAAAACAAAAGCCTGCACAGCAATGAGTGAATCTCAACTAGTTCTTACATTCAGCAGGTGGAAAGAAACATATAAATTGAATGAAGACAAATCATCTAAACACATGCCTCTCCTACTATTTTTGTCTTCTTACACATGGGCACAAGGGACTTGGAGCTCACAAATACCTCAGTAATGAAAACTATTTAAACCCGAAAAATGACTAAAATGGAAATACATAATATGGCCCAAATACTGTAATTAGGTCCTTATATCCTATTATAGAAATGTTTATGTAGTTGTTCATTACATTTGATGGAATCATAGCAAGTTGCATCCTAGGGACACTTAATGGGAATAAATTTCATTGCTTGAGGGGGAACTGTCTAGTTCAGGGCTGTCAAACTCCCATCCCACAGGCTGGATGCATCACGTACTATCCACGCCCATGCCCATTTTAGCAAAGGGGAAAAAGTCCCAATACATCATGTGATGCTACCGTGATGACATGAGCTTGACACCCTGGTCTAGTTGATATGCCTTCTTAATCTTAAATTTCTATTCTTACAAAATAAACAATAGTGACACAACAAGGATTCAGAAAAATAAATCCCTAGGTAAATATTATAAAGATTGAGGCAAAGAGTACAGTTGCTGCCTCAGACTGCTGCCTCATGGAGTTCAGAGGGGTTTATTCCTCTTCATGACGAATCCCTTAGAAAATATTCAAAGGAATGCCTCATTTCATTCAAGAGAAACTCTCCCTCAAAGCAGCTTCACAAAACAACATGTTTGCTTATTTTAATAGTTAAAACAGCTTTGGCAAGTATTGTTGGAAAAAATGCTACAAAACTCTATCCCAGGTTTATCAAGCAGCCATGAATGTGCCACTCGTTTTCTCTGCAGTTGCTGCATGTAACAGACAAGCGTAAGCCTTGAAGCAACCAGACATACAATTGAAATAAACTGCATCGTCATGTTGGTTTGATGAGTCATATTGCCTCTTTAGTGCAAAACTCTTTATATAAATCTTAGTTATTCCACATAAGTCTCATAGAGAAGCTTAGTGGTGTGGTGTCATTGAAAGACTTCACTCAATTATTTTCCTATGAAGAGTTTTTTGGAGTGGCCAGGTTAAGATTTCTTAAGGCTACATGTCCTCAGCTCTCAATATATTTACTGTGGTCAGCCATGTCACTCTACTGTTTCCTAGTGGAAAATTCTTCCTCTATACTGGTCCTCCCAACACAACTGGGAGTTTAATTCAGTTCTTAGCAATTTGGATAAAGGTTCAAGCATAGCCAGATTGGTGTGCAGTCTTAAATCTGGTCCTTTTTTAAAACCCCACATGATGGGGTATATAGTAGGGTGTAAAGCTAGAAAGCTAGAAATGAGTCGTGGTGGTTCAGTGGCTAAGATGCTGAGCTTGTCAATCAGAAAGGTCGGCAGTTTGGCGGTTCGAATCCCTAGTGCTGCGTAACGGAGTGAGCTCCTGTTACTTGTCCCAGCTTCTGCCAACCTAGCAGTTTGAAAGCGTGTAAAAAATGCAAGTAGAAAAATAGGGACCACCTTTGGTGGGAAGGTAACAGCGTTCCATGTGCCTTCAGCGTTTACTCATCCCGGCTACATGACCATGGAGATGTCTTCGGACAGTGCTGGCTCTTTGGCTTTGAAATGGAGATGAGCACCACCCCCTAAATGTCGGGAATGACTAGCACGTATGTGCAAGGGGAACCTTTACCTTTACCTTAAGAAAGGATGAGTAGCAAAGTCTCTGATATTGCAATCTGGTAACATTGGAAAAAGCTGGGTGCAATGGCTCAGTGGTTAAAGATGCTGAGCTGGTCAGCTGGACAGCTGGCAGTCTGGATTCACGACTTGAGCACCGCATGATGGGGTGAGTTCCCATGCCTTGCTCCACCTTCTGCCACCTAGCAGTTAGAAAGCATGTAAATGCAAGTAGATAAATAGGTACTACTTTGGTGGGAAGGTAACAGTGCCTGTGCATCTCAGTGTATAGATGGCCATGCTGGCCACATGACCACGGAAGCGTCTTTGGACAATGCTGGCTCTCTCAGCCAAGGAAAGGGAGATGAGCAGTGCCCCCTAGAGTCGGACACGACTGGACAGGGGGAACCTTTACCTTTTAACATTGGAAGGATGAGCCTTTCCTGCAACGGCCTACCATTACGGTTCTTGATTTTGCTCAGCCTAATTTTCCCTTTTGCACAGCTTCTTTCTCTTGCCTCCTCCGTGACCCAAGAGAACAGCTAACAGAAAGGTGATTTTTTTTTTCATGCAGGCCAGGCTGCCCTCCGAGGACTGGTGGCCGAAGGGCGCCGTCTTGCCAACGTCATGATGGGGCCCTACCGCCAGGACTTGCTTGCCAAGTGTGACCGGGTGGAGCAGCTCGCTGCCCAGTTGGCTGATTTGGCCGCCAGAGGAGAAGGCGAGTCTCCACAAGCCAGAGCCGTGGCTCTTCAGCTGCAGGAATCACTGAAGGTAGAGAGACAGCTGGAAGACTTTCCCAGCAGATTTTCAGCAGATTTGCCTTTTTAAATTTAGTTGACAGCCCGTAGAATAACTGTCAGGTGGGAAGAACCGGGACGCTGTGTTAAGCTGATTTATTGCTCATGCCTATTCATAGGAGGCGGGCATGATTGGCTCTGCCTGTCCTCCTCCTGCAATAACATTGGAAAAGGGGAAAAAAATGAGCTGTTTTTCAGGGGGGTTTTGGGCTAGAAACCCGGGGGTTGCACGCGCATGCGCAGTGGAGCTGGGCTGGGCAATGGTTGGCGTGCCGGGCAACATGGCTCCGCGTGCCACTTTGGGCATGTGTGCCACAGGTTCGACATCACTGCCGTAGGAGTTACTCACACCTGCTGGAAACCCTGATTTTTCTACCTCTGTTGAATATGGGCAGTTGTAGGAGGCTTTTATTTGAGTTCCCATTTGCAATGCTTGTAGAGTTGCGTGACAGCCCCTTGCTCAAGAGGGGGAAGTTGGGGTTGTGGGGGACCTAACTGGGCAACTCCACCCTTCTTTCTCACGAGGATGCACCTCGTCTTGGTATAATACTTGAACGGGCCCAACCACATTAAAACAGAATATCGGAGTTGGAAGGAACCTTGGAGGTTGTCCAATCTGACAGCCACCTGTCTGAAATGATATAGGGTCTCCTGCTTGAGCAGAGGGACTGGACTAGAAGACCTCCAAGGTCCCTTCCAACTCTGATGTTCGATGTTCTTCTTAAAGGCCTCCAGTGTTGGAGCACCCACGATTTATGAAGGCAAGGTGTTCCACTGGTTAATTGTCCTCACTGTCAGGAAGTTTCTCCTTAATTCTAGATTGCTTCTCTCCTTGGTAATTTTCCATCCATTGCTTCTTGTCCTGCCTTCATGCACTTTGGAGAGTAGGTTGACCCCCTCTTCTTTGTGGCAGCCCCTTAAATATTGGAACACTGCTATCATGTCACCCCCTAGTCCTCCTTTTCATTAGATGCATCTCTCAACGTGAAATGTCTTGATTCTTGTGAAGGATCTCAAATCAAGGATGCAAGAAGCTATGACCCAGGAAGTGTCGGAAGTGTTCAGTGATACCACAACCCCAATCAAGCTGTTGGCCGTTGCAGCCACTGCTCCTCCAGATGCACCCAACAGGGATGAGGTGAGTGGCCAGCAGAAATTTTAATTTCCACCCTTCCAGCCTGTCCTGCTGTAACTATGGTTGTTTCGAAGATGCCAGCCTTTGAGGATTCGATATCAATGAATTAATGGGATTTTTTTTTTCCTAATAATACTCCGTTTCTAACTTCAACATTTTATTTTTTTAAATTAAGTCAACTTTTGTAAATAGGGTTATGTGTCATTTAATTGTACAGGAGAAAATCGGTGGCCTTCAAAGCTAGGTTTGTATCAGGCGCAAGTAGTTAGGAGCTGCCCCTGTGGAACAAAGGGTTTGCTTCATAAAAACGTGGTAAAATCAGGTCGGTCATGGATTGATCTGCTTTACGATCGTCATGACTTAGCAGCCATAATTGCCAGGCTCAATTACGGTCATAAGTAGAGAACCACCTATAGACACGTTGAACATTAAGATATATATTGTTGTGGATAGAATGGCTTTGTGGACTCCGTGAGAAATACTCCCAAGATTCTGTTTTGGTTCCTGCTTCGGGGCATTAGCTTTGATGATTAGCTAACCAAGTGAGCTTTCTCTATTTTTTTCTAGTTTATTGTTTAATTAAACAAACTCCCTTATACAAATCTATATCAATAAAACAGACTGGGTGTGTATGTTTGTGGCTATGTCCCGAATAGGCTCTTCCATGCCTGCACAAATCTGGCCCAAACATGCCAGACACATACCTTGCACTCCGGAGACAAGCACTGGGGGGGTCACGAATGAAATTGGGTCTTCTTTGCCCCCCAACAAGACTGCTGAACTCCACACCCCCCACCAACATTGTACTGCACATGTGCACAGGCCTTTGCAGCCGACAAGGCAGCAACGGCCAATCCAGCCAATAGAGGCAAGGCATGCAGATCAGAGGCTCTCTAGCCAATAGAGGCAAGGCATGCAAATCGGGCAAAGAACGCTGGGAATTGTAGGCTGCAGCATTCCCTGCTCAAGGCATAAATACCTGGGCGAAGCCGGGTTATCGGCTAGTTGCCTATATTTCTGTGTGTGCACCTCTGTGTATATCTGGAATCAGACACGTTCTTTCTCAGGAATTTAGTTTTAGTCATTGCTTGCCTCCTCTTCCTCCTTTTGATCTCCTTACATGCATTTGGCAATGGTTTTATTTGTTATTTAATTTCTCTTCCCTATATGAGGATGTGATGAGCAAACCTTGCCAGTTTCTTCACCGCAAACTTGCTTTTCGGTCACCTCTGCCCTCTAAGTTACTAGGTGAACAGGGTGAGGTATTTATGACGGTTGCAATGTCCCAGGGTTATGTGATCACCTTTTGCGACATTCTGACAAGCATTGTCATTGGGGAAGCCAGATTTCACTTAGCAACCATGTTACTAATGTTACAACTGCAATGACTCACTTAACAAATATGGCTAGAAGGTCATAAAATGGGGCAAAACTCATTTAACAAATGTCTCACTTAGCAACATAAATTGTTGTCGTAAGTCGAGGACTACGTGTATGCTGTTGCCTGCACAAATAAAACCATGCTACAGTTTAATGTAATAGCCTGGCTCCCACAATCTAAGCTACAGCTGTGTTCCACCATAAATTGCTCAACCGCATTTATGGAAACTCACCCATTCAGTTTCATCAGTAACAGGGAGATTTGCCATCTTGTCCTTCCCTTTCTCCTACTTTCATTTCATTGCCTGATTGTATGAGAACATTTTCTCATCTTTACATCTCTCTTAAAAAGGACTCGATATTGCTGGATTTTCTGCCACAGAGGGGCATTCTGTGGCTGACCTTTTCTGGGTTTTGAAGTTAAGCTTGTTCAAGCTTTAACTTGTAAGGAACAGGTTAAAACAGTCGATATGGCAGCCTAAATTATATGGTTATGGTTGCTGTCTTTATTGTAGTTTTAGTTTTATTTATTTTTTACAAATTCCTTCCATATTATGACCTTCCCCAGGATTCAAACTCAGTGTGATTTCCTAATGATTTTAGATTGAAATGCTGTGATCTTGCACAACAGGTGGCTATGTGTGTCTGACCACAAGAGGCAACTCAAGCAATTTACAATACAAGATTGAATTGCAGCAGTTGCTGAATGACCTGGAGCAGCAAGGATTGTGTGAAAAGATTGGGGTGCAGGAAGTTGAAAAATGGGAGAGAGCAACATCACATCAGGAATCCGACTATATCCCTGGTGTGGTCTACATATACCGAAAAAAATAAAAGTCTGGTTTAAACATTCTTCATGTTGGAAGACCTTCTAGGGCTGGGTAGACTCTGGAGCCCTCCTGAAAGGCACACTATAAAATCTGTAGTGTGTGTGTGTGTTTTTTTTAAATGTGAAGCAGTAATAAAGTAGACTGAACCATGGTTTGTTTGCAGAGTATTTTCTCTTTAACACTTAAGAAGTTGCCATAAATATTCAATGTGTTTCAGACCAATTTAGGATCTGGCACTTCCATAATTTCATGTTTTTGCATAAAAATGTTCCCAGCTTCCCCTCCTCCAACAGTCTTCATTTGTGAAGTCTTCATGGAGTCTTTGCAAAACAGTGCATATTCTAAGAGAATATGTTTGTTGCTTCATGGCTGTCTCCCCTATGCCAATCATTCTCTCTTTTTTTAAAAGTCTTTTTATTAGTTTTACAATTTCCCCCCCCCCCCCTTGACTTCCCAAAACCCA
>JANHJO010001851.1:127432-150947 GCA_032468235.1 Pseudoxyrhopus heterurus | reverse complement strand
GTCATAATTTTGAATGGTTGTTAAGTCATGGGTTGTAAGTTGAGGACTTGTATCATCGTTAATCAAGAACTACATTTATCAAAGAAAATTTCTTGCCTTGCCTTTAAGTGACAGCTGCAGGATTTATTTCATTTCCCGCTACAAAGTTGCAGGACATATATTACATTCTTAGGGCAGGACTCCTAGAAAAAAATAAGTCCCATTTACTTTGAATTCTTTATCATGGTCTCTATGACCCATGTACACTGAGCATCATGTGTGCAGCATATATTCAGAATCTTCTAAAGCTTACAGATTTCTTGGAAATGCCTGATTCCGCAGAGGGCAGAATTCTTCACCTCCAGCTATTTCTCCTTATTCTTATAGAATAGACTTCAACTGTACCTTTTCCCATTGATAATCCTGCTGATCAGAGTGAAACTCTACAGAATTTCAGATGCTTTCATCCTTTCTCCTGTGTCCTTTGCAGTTTACAAGGATCATCTCTGCCTCCTGAAACATCCCAATTTAGTTTTTCTCTATCATGGGCAGATGGAACATTTGATTCTATCTTCCCTCAGATAACAAAGGATATTAGGTCTTATTTGGTTTTCAGAAAAATCTCCATGCTTAAATGGAGCACGCAGGTAACATTTCCATACTTGCACAAAATGGCATTTATTTAATTTCCACAACCCATAAAAAGAATTAAGTTTCTTTTTAGCATTTTCTAAACTCCCTCTCACTTTTCTAATCTGAGGAAAGAAAGAAAAGCCGGGAGTTTCCTTGGTGATTGCTCGTAAACAATGAAGCTAGCACATTCATCACTAATTTTTGTAAGAGAGTTTATACTCAGGTTTGTAAATCTGGGCATAATTTTTTTTCTTTTGTTTTACAGTTTAGGAGTCTTTCTAACTGAAATATATATAATTTATATAAATAAATAATGTGAACTTTTACAAAGATATGTTAATAGAATGATTGAAGATAGTAATACCTTGTTTAATTCCATAATTTCATTTTACTTCAGGTTGCTGATTTATTAGAACAACTTGAAAATTTTAAAGAGAATTTAATGAATAAAAATGAAGAAATCTTACAGCTGAAATCAAAGTTTGAAGTGGAAAAAAATGCTAACATCAACAAACTAATCCAATTGAAAGAAGAAAATGCACACTTGAAAGTATGCCTGCAATTTAATTATAAGGAAAAATTGTTTCTTTAGAGAGTGTGTTCCCTAGAAACTATATAATTAAGGAGAAAGCATATAATGTGTTTGTGGGAGAATTTGCTGTAGCAATGCCACAAAAATTAATTAAAACTAGACCTAGAGTTTAGATCTAGTTCAGGTGCACAGCCTTTTTTTTTTAAGCAAGTAACAATAAGCATGGGTAAAATTGGAGAAACTGTGCATTAGGAGAGGATGGTATGCAAATCCTAAATTTAATTCCAGTGTCTCTGTTCAGAATTGGACTTCTTAGTAGAACAAATATGTTTTTATTTATTATATGGTTTTCAGAAAGGAATGCAGAGCTGTTTTTTTCCATTTACATTTGTTGAAATACTAACATTGGTGTTTTGATAGACTTTGCATCTAATTTCTAGAAAAAATTGAAGGAACACTATTCATTTTTTTAAAATGAGTCTTTGTTAACAGACTGAAACTAGTGTAATGTTTTACAGCCTGGCTCCCTTTGAGTTAGAAATTTATCACTCAGTGGTTTTTCAGAAATAGACATAAAAATACAAATAGAGCAATTTTGTTCTGACTGATGAAGTTACTTGAATTAGCAACAAAACGTCTCAGATTAACAATGATTAGTCCAGTTGCCACGATTCAACCTTTAGACACCTTTGGCCTGGACGATTAAGTCCTCATTGATACACAAATAGAGCAAGGAATCTAAAAACATAAATATAAATAAAATTTTGAGGCACTGAAGGCTGTAAATTTTAGCTGAATTATTTTTATACTTTATATGCTAGCTGATGTTTACGTTGTATACAGCACACATCAAAGTATATTTTGCTTTTCAAATGCAAGGCTCGTGTGTCTTCTGCTTGGAAGTATAAGTCAAGCTATGTCTCAATTCTGTTTGCAGCTTGATGTCTGAGCTCAGATACTACTAAGGCTAAGAGAAAGAATCCTGCAAATGCAATCTGTTTCTTAGAAAATAGGAAAATGCAATAGTTTTGTACTTCTGAACAGAATTACATAACAGTGCAAACATATTTTGTTAAACTTTTCCCATCTGGAAGCCAAAAGCTGTTTTAATCAAGGCTGTGCTCTCTCATAATATTACTAATAGCAGAGGCAGTAGCAGTAATTTGTTCCAAATATAACATAAGAGAGAAGTTACTGATTTAATAATACATATAAACTAAAAAAAAGTATTATTAATTTAATATTGTCCACAATGTGGGACATACTTGGAATGTCAGCTTGCTGTTTTATTTTTGTCAACAGTAAAGGAACAGATTGTGATAGATTGAATTGTCTAACACAGAACTCTTTCTATTAGGAAAACATTGAAAAATTGGCCATACAATGTCAAAATCCAGGTGAAAATGAGCTGGTTATTCTGCAGTTTCTCAAATCCTTGCTTGAAGAAAAAAATCAAGAAACTGATCACCTGAATGAACAAATTCAGAGATTGGAACAAAAAATAGAGAGTAGCAAGGAAAATGAGGTAACAAATATTACTTTTTAAAATTTGCCTGATAATGAATCTATTGATATATATATTAAACTATAGAGGTTCAAACAAATATGAGAACAAAAATTGCTACAAACTCAAGCATGTGAGAAAATGAATTTAGAATTTTGATCACATGACCCCCCAGGACACAGCCACTCATAAATATGAGTCCATTCCCAAGTGTCTGAATTTTGATCACATGACCACGGGGATGCTCCAATGGTCATAAGGGTGAAAAATGGTCACAAGTTCACTTTTTTCCAATGCCATTTAGCTTTGAATGGTCACTAAATGAACTGATGTAAGTTGAGGACTACCTATAATACTTTGCTTGAGTCATCATTTTTCAGCCCTCAATCACATTTTTATTTGAGTTCTTAATTAGTTTCACAATATTAAAGTCATTAAAAGGAGCTCTCCACATAGATCACATAAAATAAAATATATGTTTATAATATATGTTTAAAAATACAAAAAATATGTCAGAACTAACGCATAGTAATATTTCAGGTTCTCGAAAAGCAGATGCTTGAAACTGAAGTCATGAAATCAACCATAGAAGAACTTCGTAGTGAGAAGGAGCATTTGTTAAGAAATAAAACAGAAGAAATCAAAGAGCTTCGTAAAGTAATTAAGAAGCTTCAGAAGGAGTCAACAGCTCTTAAACCCATCTATCATGAGACTGAAAATGGGCGAGGCAATCCAAATTATCTCTCTTTGGAAGAACAAGAAGAGAATCTTGACAATAAATTCAAGGAAGGGTCACAAAATCTTTTAGAAAACGAAAAGGATGATGACAACTGTGCATTGCTTAGTAGCAGTCAGAATGAACTTGAGAGGCAACTAGAAATGTCTTTAATGGATAAAGAAACATTGCAGCAGCTGCTTAATGAAAAAGAATCTCGATTTAAAATGGAATTTAAAATCCTAGAACAAAATCTTGAAAACGTTCAGGAATCTTCTAGGCAGCACTGTTCTGAGCTAACATCTTTACAGCGGTTATACAAAGAACTGCAAGAAGAGCACAGGCTTCTGAAGGCGCATGTAACGCAAAAGGAAGATGAAATGGAGGAGACGCATTCATGCAGTCAGGATCTTGAAGTTCACCTGAGAGAGAGAGAAATGAAACTCTTGGAGACGGAACTACAACTCCAAATAGTGTCAGAGCAGAACGTAGAGCAAGCAGTTCAGCGTATGGCCGAAAATATTGTGAAACTTGAAAAAGAACTTAAAATGATGGCACAAGTACTGCACAACAATGAGGCCACTTATCAGAGAAAGATGAGCGAACTTCAAGTTACTGTTGCGGAACTGAAGGCTGAAATTGAGGAAAAGGTGGAAGAACTGGAATTCCTAAGGTCTGAAAAAGATCTGTTTCCCTCACAGCTGAAGATCCCCGTGGACAATGACCAAGACAATTGCCAGAAAGAGGTTGCGTGTCCTGAGACCCTTGACGCGGCTGTCTTCTCTCCCTCCAAAGAAAAAGAGGAAAGGGGAGAAGAAAGAGATGTAAGTAATATGCTTTCAGCCTCTGCTGATTTTTCTTTTCTATGTATTCATCCCCAATTACTGCTAAATCTTAAATAGGAGAATCAGAGGTTAAGATAAACATGGTTAAAAGAAACTCAGATGTATAGGGAAATTATCAATCATTCTTCAGTAGGCAGAATGTGCCCTTCACCAATAATACTAACTTGCCAAGTCACCATAACAAAACCTATATTGCTATGATGCCTCTTTACAGAATTACTCTCTAAATATATTACGGTATCAAAAGAATTGGTCAGTATATCTATTGGGAAAAGTACCATAACTTTAGGAAATTTCAAACAAGTTCACTTTGAAGTATCACTGAATGCTAGAAGACTAGGAAAAATAAACTTTTCTGAATTCATCCTGAGAAATGTAGTTGTGCTTCCTTTTCTTTTATAGAAACGAGATGTTTGCCCAAAGCTCCATATTTTCTGTTTTATCTCAGCTAATGTTCGGAAGTATTCAATTTACAGCAATTTTCTAAAGATTTGTATTATTTTGCAGGAAGAAGATAGCGTGACTAATCTGCAGATCTCGAGCAGAAATCCAAATCTTCACAATAAACAACTGCAAGGCATCCCTTTCATTCAGAGGAAGCAAAGAGATCATAATGAAGTACAGCAAAATCTGAAACTTCTTTTTAAAAATATGTGGCAATCAGATCAGGATTCTCAAAACTCACAAATCTCTCAAACAGTACCAAATTGCTTTCAGAATATAATCATGAATCAAACCTTGTGTGATTCTCCTGAGAATATGAGAAAAGAGAACCCAAATGTAGAGTTTCAAGCCAGTCTTTCCCTAACACCCTTCTCGGAAGTTGATGTTATGCACAGTATGGTCTTTGAAAGCCTCTCCTCAGAAAGCTCGACCATCCAGGAAGACACCCCGAGGGCTTTAGAAGGTCCCGTTTCTTATTCTCATAGCAATGAGGATGCAGCAGCCGCTCCCCACTTCCTGTCTTCTGTGTTCTCAGAATCCACCTCTTCCGTTAACAAGTGCAACGGTCTACAAGAAAATGTATCAGTAAGTGACTGACTATTTCCAGGTTCACATTGTTCTGTTGCTGAGTCATGTATTTTCAACAGTTCCCATGGAGACTAAATGAGTTATGAATGGTAATTACTCTGTCATAGTCCTTTTTGTATCATTTCACCATGAACTCTTGTCAGGAAAGCAAAGGTAATTCTGAGATAATACTTCCCCTTTTAGTAATCAGTTATATGTAAGTGACTCGTTGAAAATAAATATAATTACTTTAGGAAGTAATAAACACAATTGGAGCAATCTAACCTAAAAGAGAGCTATTATAACAGTTGAATGTAGGATTATTCTACCCATTCCCTAATGGTTCCAAAGAAAGTGTTACTGATTATCTCGTGCATGCTTTTTCATAAGTGCTGCATCTCAACATATTAGGCTTCTGTACAAGCCTAAAAGAATGCCAGTCTACTTTTTTAAAAATAATTCAATGTGATTGTTAAAGCAACTACACTTATTTCAGTTAACATGAAAACCTTTTTTTTAAAGGGTTACTTTTATGATTAGAGACATGCTATAATCACACAAGATCCAAAATATTTCTGAATATTTGATTATATTGAATCATGCAAGCTGGAAAATTTGTATAGCTTAAGCCAAAAGTTTATCTAGTCCAGTACCTTGTTTTTGCCTGGGAAATGTTCAAAGGATTTCTCATGGAAGCCACATAATTGGCTTGTTTCATTGGTTGTTGAATGAAAAAGACAAAGTGAAAAATTAATGATGGGAACAATTTGAGCCTTAAATTGTCCTGGGGTTTACAAGAGTAGAGAGCCGTGGTGGCGCAGTGGTTAGAGTGCAGTACTTAGTAATTAGTACTTAGCTGCCAGCTGCCTGCAATTTGGCAGTTCAAATCTCACCAGGCTCAGTTGACTCAGCCTTCCATCCTTCCGAGATGGGTAAAATGAAGACCTAGATTGTTGGGGGCAATATGCTGACTCTGTAAAAAAATGTGCTATTGCTATGGTTGTTGTAAGCCGCCCAGAGTCCTTTGGAAGTTGGCCGGCCTAAAAATTAAATAAATAAATAGGCAAATGCATCTGATGAGCCATACCTTAGCAGGTAAATTAGGGTAGATGGAATCCAATTAAAGATACTTAGTCAAGATGACTAGCAGGCATGGTTGAATGAAGCAGATAAAATCTAGATCACTCAGTGTAAGTTATTTGGGGTCTTGACAGTTCTGGATGCTTAGATTTTTCTTAATATAGAAGATTGTTGCTTTAACAGAGAATTAAAACCATGTGAAGCTTTATGTAAGCTATCAAGAACTGTGGTATAATACGCTGACAGATGCCAAAGAATCGGTCAGAATATTATACCACATATTTTCCCTGAAAACGAAAGCTGAGTTTTTCAATTCAAATTTTTGTATGCCTGAAGAGATATAGTGTCTGCCTGAGGATCATCCTCTATATAAGTAAGAAGAAAATTGTTCTTAATCTTCTCTTATTGGGAGTCTCTAAAAGGAAAATATTGGATTTCTCTGCAAATTTGGGTAGCCAGCACATGGGGCAATTATAAAAAATAAAAAGTACATCTAATAACTCAAGAAAATTAAGAATAAACAAAATTATCTTGAGAAAATAGAAACTAGTTTTCCTACTCTCGTGCTCATGTGTAATTTCCTTTCAAGCTGCTCAATTCTAATGAGAAAGTGGAATTGAAAAAAGACCAGGCACTCCCTACCCATCATAACCATGGGATGATCTGCACTCAGAGGGCTATGGGTTTTGTCTTACAACATCTTGTGCTCCCCTTATACTGAGGGAAAATTATTAAAATTTTGCAAGAAGCATGTATGTTTTGTGAATGTGTTTCTGATAGGAATTATGGTGGGAGCGGGAGTTCCTTGCATAGTGAAGCTAGAGCTCCTACCTGAGGAGACCCTTCACTTTCCTTATATTGGAGGTCATGTTATTCAGTTGAATGTTTTCCCCATCAAAATGGATTTTTTTCCTAATAGGATTTATTTATTTTTTCAGTAAACCTGGATTCTTGCAGTATTGAGTTTGCTCTTTCCAATGCTCTGAGAAACATTGGGGATTTTTGCAACGCTCAGGGTGGGATTGAAATATTGATGTATCTGAAAAAGGCCTCCCTTCAGCAGAACTTCTCATGAGAACAAGAGTTTCTGTAGAAACCTAAGTTTTCCTCAGATGAGTCCTCTACACGTTGGGGTGCAAATATGTCATTTTAGTCACTGATATGAGGATCACCTACTTCAGGGTTCCCTTGGGTGCAGTAGAATATGACTTGTATGTAAAGTATGTAGAATATTGCTTCGGAATATTCAGCAGTGAGGACTCATTTAATTCTTGAGTGCTTTTGTGCTCTGGAAAGATTCAGCCTTTGCTGAAGAGTTGTACACATCTTGAATGTAGAAATTCACAGTTGTTTTCCTAAATTCAGTCACGAACCTAGCATATGCCCATTTTCTAGCAAAGACTAGCAATGTGTTTACACAGCTAATACAGGGAGTCCTTGACTTACGACCACAACTGAGCCCAAAATTTCTGTTGTTAACTGAGATATTTGTTAACTGAGAATTTTGTCCCATTTTACAACCTACCTTGCTACAGTTGTTAAGTGAATTACCACAGTTGATAAGTTAGTAACCCGGTTGTTAAGTGAACCTGGTTTCCCCATTAATTTTGCTTGTCAAAACGTCGCAAAAGGTGATCACATGACCTAAGGACCCTACAACGGTCGTAAGAATGAACCGGTTGCCAAGTATCTGAATTTTGATCACATGATCATGGGGATGCTGCAAAGGTCATGAGTGTGAAAAACAGAAGTCCCTTTTTTCAGTGCTGTTGTAAATTTGAACGGTCACTAAATGAACAGTTGTAAATCAAGGACTACCTGTACAATGTTAAATATCTGTTTGGTCACATTAACACATAGCAGCCTTTAGAATATTATAGTGTACTTTGAAAAAAATGTTCAGAAATGTATGGTTCATATTGTTTCCGCCCTACGGTTATGTGCAGCTTGTGACTATTGTTATAGCCGCTTCACTGGTCTGTTTCAATATTCAAAACGTAGATTATGACTGGTTTAGATCTGCATAATTTGGGGACAGGCTTTTTGAGAGATAGGAAGATAATTTGGGGAGAATGTGGAAAAGGATTTTCTGGGGAGTTATTTTCGGAGATAGAAGTTCTCTGTTAAAGGAGTCCAGATGAATTTCACCTTCCTTAGTTTTTGCCCAGATATCCGAAGTCAAATATTTGGGGGGCTTTTAAATGAACATATTTGCTGAAGCAACTTGTAACTACTGGACACTTCTTATTAGTTATATTTATAATTGCGTTGATTGGGTTTTGATGTTAATTTGTACTTTTGTTTGTTTATAACAGTCCATTTGGGTCTATTTTTAGAACAAAAGGATGGAAACAGGGCTCAAACACATGGATTATTAATTAAATAAAAGCAGGAGTGTTTGTAGATCAATCCTTAACATATCTAGGAATTCATTCCATTTTTCTGTATGTCTTAATAGGTCAACAACCCTGAAGTCTTCTCTCTGATGCCGCCTGAGTTACAAGATGGTCCGAAAGTGACAATGTCCAGACTTCAAAGTGCAAGCCCTGAATATGGAAGCAGTGAGTTGGTGGATACATATTCCCTAGAAGTAACTTGGGGGCCTTCCGTGACAACATTTTGGCCTAAACAAAGATATGGAATAATGTATAAGAACAAAAGCTGTAAATAAAGTAGTTAAGTTAGAAGGTTCGCCCCCCCCGCCTCCCTGAATGATCTTCTACCTGGGAAAGATGCATTTCAGTACCCATAAACTCTAGTTAGCATGGGCAATGACTTGGCTATATGGGAGAGGAAATAAAGTGTAGCTAGAGAGCATCAGATTAGGAAGACATTTGAATAGAAATTAAATACAAAATGCTAGCAACAAACCACAAGCATTAGAAAATCATGCTGTCAGGCCTGCCTCTGTTCAAAACCCACTTTGGTCCTCACAGAAAACAACAAACATTTTGCCTTTTGTTGTACTGTATACCTTATTATTTTAATTACTATCATTTTAACAAGTTGCCTCAAAAATGCAAAATTGAAAAAATAACATAAAAGTAATAAAAAACAAGGAAGAAAGGAAGGAATCCATTTATAGATATCCCATATCCATGAAATGTTAATTATTATTTAAATGTTTCTAAATAAAAGAATAACTGATGATATATTGTAAAGTATTATGAAATATTTGCCAAATGGAAACATATTGCATAATAAAAAATTTATGCTATTTTTCCAGTTTTTCAAAATAATTCTCTTAGTAACACTCCAGGCCTGGCATAATTATAATTCCTCATTATCAGATCCCTAAGTTTAAGTACCTAATTTAACACAATATTATTATCTTTAACATTAAAGGATTTGCTCATAAGTCTACTGTTATAAGTGAAAGTGAACACAGAACCAGCATATAGCCTGACATTTTTCTGAAAGTCCAAGTCCAAGCTATTCCTAATGCAATTAACTTGCCTCTTTATGAAGGAGGGTGAGTTAATCCTTTGTAAAGGAGATAAACATGGCTAGTTACACAATTTAAATGAAATTCAGTTGGTTAGACAACTACTGATTCATTTACACCATTTGCTCTGTTTTAATAAGGTATTTAATACTCTTTTTCAGATACTAGTTTAGATTTGATACTTCAGCTTAATCAGGCAGAGCCAGAAAATAAAGTATGCCAAAACAGCCATGCCATGGCTCCTCTGCAGTGTTTTGGAATGACCCCAGATGTCACTGCACCAACAATAAAAGAAACAGGAATGTTGTCACAACAGTTGAAGGTAATGTCTCACAAATAAATTGGTGCTCTACTATTTATATGGAATAGCAATATTTTAAATAAGATATTTATTGATTTCAACAGAAGACAGGATTTTAAGAAAATTTTTCCATTTACTCTATCTCCTTTTTCCTTTTTAGTATTTTTCTTACATTTAACAGCAACTGTTGCTGGAAATTAAATTTGTACTTCCTCCATCATAAAAACCTAGACATGGAGATTAATAATAATAATAATAATAATTAAAGATCTCCTTCAAGGGCACAGCATGTAGGAATCTTAATTTACAAATTGCAACATAGCAGAAAGCAAACTTTCAAATGGTAAATGCCTTGTTAGGTGTTGACTGTTCTCATTAAGTAACATATTTAATTCCTTTTCAGACTGTGCTGAAGATGGTCTATGATGAGAGTTACCAAATCCTTGTTCTATCAGAAAAATCTCTACCTCTTGATGATGGGGATAAGATTCAACAAGGTCCATCAGTGGAGGGTTGGCAAAGAGAGAGAGTAATCGTGGTCGACATAGTACAATCACTGAAGGATTATCTCAAACAATCTAATGAAGAAAACAAGGTACATGGATATCAAAACATTTTTGTTTACAATTATTAATGTGTATAATTAATATGTCATTACTACATACAAAAATTATTACAAAGCACACCTCAAAGTTGGCAACCATGAAGTACTTACAAGAAAGAAAGAAAAAAAGGTTGGTATAATGTTTACTGTCACTAGATTTGAATATTATTGATTGTCTCAAACATGCAGTGCAAAGAACGAGACTTTAAGAATATTTCTGAAGTAAGAGAGTTTTGCAAAGAAGAGTGGGGAAACAGTCTAAAAGCATTTATAGAAAGCTAGCTATAGGAAACATTTGGAATAAGGATGTCTTAAAAAGTACTGATTGAAATCAGATCCAAATACTTGTATCTGTCATGTTCACTATTTTCCTATTCTGAATCTATAAGTAAATGAACATAACTAGTAAAGGTACATTAAAATTTGCAGAGAAATTTCAATATTAACTTTGTATCGTGTATAGGTTGTACCAAGTTCCATTTTTTTAAGGATGCATTGAATTACAGTTAGACTAAATGTCTAAACTTTTGCCTGCAGTGGAAAAGTGAAATGATAATTTTGAACTGCCACATGCTGCTCACTAATATGACACTTGAAGCAAATGGCTGTGTGTTGGTATTTTTTTCATATATTAGGAATAAAACAACTACATATTGTCTCAGATTACTACTTATACATATATGTGGCTCGCTGAAATATGCACACATTACACATGCAAATCCAAACCAGTACCAATAGAAACAATTCACATTAAATGTTTTGTTTTTCCCTAAGGAACCAGGAAAAAAATCTTACAAATCTATGTAAATTCAAATGTCCTAAAAATGTCAATGATGCATAATTCACGGTTTGAATTAGTTTTAAATTCTGTGCTGTAAAAAATAGGCATGTGAATTTACATCTTTTTAAAATCTACTGCACATTCTTCCAGTCTATGAAATGAACTTTTTTTTTAGGAGGAGGGGCAACCAAAGAGAGTCCTGGAACCCCTTTCGTCCTCAGATACGAACAGCTTGCTTTCTGATATGCAGGATCTTGAAGTTCAGTTGAGACTGACACAACTTCAGAGCCAAGCAAAGTTACAGGAACTCCAAGAAACACTTACAAATACAGAGACTCATGGGAAAAAGCAAGAACATCAGCTTCAAAGACAGGGTAATGTATTTTTTCTTTTCTTCTCATTGTTCATTTTAATAAATATTAAAAATAAAAATTAATATATTATTCATTATTGGTTTTGTTTAAATCCTTGTGAATGCTAGTTATCAAGCCACTGAAATATACATCTGCCTTCCAAATCTGCATGCTCCATTACTGCTCCTTCTTTTCTTGTTTGTATCTTTCACCCCAAATATACTTCTGTACCAAATATTGGAGAATTGGTTAGTTGGATAAGGAGTTCTCAATTCTGGATACTCAACATCTCATCCCCTACCTCTGTGTAATTTCTCCTATCCCCCACCAGCTTGTATCTTTCCTGGCTGATAAAAAACTGCCCACCAAAATGAAGACTTGAGAACCTCAAATTAATGAAATGTTAATTAAAACATTTATTAAAATATATTTATTGGTTGTATTATCCAAGTACTATGTATATGGCCATTGTTATCCATGGTTTCATTGTATGCAACTACATATATCTCCAGTTGGAAATTGTTCAACAGATTTCAATATCTACATTCTGTTTTTTGTGTATTTTCCACTTTTTCCAGTGCTATTGCACTTTGCAAAGAAGACTTCATGGGTATTCTGTTTATTCATGGTTGTTCATTTGGAACAGTCTCTGTGAATAACAAGAGCTACGTTTGTATCATCAGAATTAAATTTATCAAAAGGAAACAAACCCAGCAAATTTATTTTCTCCTTCTTGCCTTATCATACAGGCATATTGGCAAGTCCCTCAAATATTCTTGAAGCAATTTCAAGTAAATTCAGTTTGTTTTGACCAATGAAGGGAAAGGGAGACAGATGGTGAGAGTATGCGATACAATAGGTAGTCCTCGACTTACAAGCACAATTGGGCCTAAAATTTCTGTTGCTAAGCAAGACAGTTGTTAAGCGAGACAGTTTTATGACCATTCTTGCCACAGTAGTTAAGTGAACCATTGCAGTTGTTAAGTTTAGTAACACAGTTACTAAATGAATCTGGCTTCTCCATTGACTTTG
This sequence comes from Pseudoxyrhopus heterurus, assembly GCA_032468235.1. NCBI lineage: Eukaryota > Metazoa > Chordata > Lepidosauria > Squamata > Pseudoxyrhopus > Pseudoxyrhopus heterurus. Next base: position 138,132 of record JANHJO010001851.1, on the reverse strand, counting down.
CTGACCAGGAGGTTGCAAAATGACCCAGGACATTGCAACCATCATAAAATGAGCTAGGTGCAAGTGTCTGAATGTTGATCACGTGACTATGGGAATGCTGCAATGGTCGTAAGTGTGAAAAATGGTCATAAGTTACTTCTTTCAGTGTCATTGTAACTTTAAAAGGTCACTAAATGAAGTGTGCTAAATTGAGGACTACCTTATTATCCTCATTGGCCTTCCATCTAAAGTGAAACTTTATTTTTAAAAATGGTAAAGGGAATATAATGGGAAAATATATTTGGGGAAAATATAGCAAGCTTAGAAATAGATTTATGTATTTACTTTTTGCAATGTTTAAATTTATTCTCAGTTGAACTTCTAGAATACAAATTTCAGCAACAACAATCCATTGCAAATGACTTGCAGGCGTCCCTAAAACGTGAACAAGAGAAAGCTTCTGAAATGCATGAATTGCTGAAACAGGAACACACTGCAATATTGAATTTGAAATCAGATCTTTATGAGAGTAAACAAACAATTGAAAGATTAGAAAAAACTTTACAAAAAACCCAAAATGAAGTAATTAAATACAGGTAAAGATTTCCAAATGGATTCTGTCTTACATTTTTGTTAATCTATTGCTATATTATGAAATCTTTTTCTTTTCTTCCACAAGGGTTTTTAAACAAGAAGTTTGCAATCCTCTGGAGAGTAGGATCTTAGGCAAATTTTGGGCAGAGGTTGTAGCCAGCTTGTCTACACAAGGGACCTCTGCCAAAGAGCTCTGCAACTAGGACCACTAGGATTCTCTTACATCTATCTTATCTTTCTTTTTTATTCCCATATACAGGTAGTCCTCGAGTTATGAATGTAATGGAGCCTGCCAATTACATTCGTAACCCTAGGATTTGTAGGAGTGAATCACATAACTTAAACGTGATCCCTCCATGCTTTCGCCCACGTGGGTCGTTAGTGCACAGGGTATCTCGGGTGAGGGAGGCCATAAGGGTGCCTAGTATTTCTAACTACCCAAGGCCTCCTCCTCCCCACTGAGATATCTCATGCTTCCTGCTCCCCCCCCCCCCCAATCCTGCCTGACCTGGTCACTTACCTTATGTAGATCTTGATGATCCATGGAGTTGTATTCTGTCCAGCCTCTCTGCCATGGTTTCGACTTGAGCAAAGACTTGCTGAGGCCTATAGGGAAGAAAGCTTGTGCCCTATAGGCTCCGGTCGGTTTTGCAAAAATCCTTTGCCAGCGAGAGCAGAGGCCAGGAGGGGTGCGGGCATCCCGCTGAGCCTCCATTTTTGCCGGCAAAGCCCTCCTCAAGCACTTTGCCAGCGAAAACGGAGGCCAGGAGGAAGTGGGGTAAATGAGGGTTGCTGTCCTCTTCCCTTTCTGGAGTATAGTTCGGCAGCTATTTTGCAAGGAGAGATGGTGGTGATTTATATCGCAACTGCAACCTCCGTTGATTGAGAACCACTGTCTCTGGAATCTTATGTATCTTCAGAAGACGTAATCCGTAGTGCAGGAAGCTGCCTTGTAAGAATAACAACAGAATAACAGAACAGAACAGAACAATGGAGTTGGAAGGGGACCTTGGCTGTCTTCCAGTCAAACTCCCTGCTCAACCAGGAGACCCTTCTTAAAAGCCTCCAGTGATGGAGCACCCACAACTTCTGAAGGCGAACTGTTCCACTGGTTAATTGTTCTTAACTGCCAGGAAATTTCTCCTTCGTTTTATTCTAACACAGTGTTCTATTATCTTAGAAGTGCAGCAGAGGCATTCATAGTGCCCCTGTTCTGCTATTTGAATCTTACCTGCGAGTGACCAAACCAGAGCAGGCGAGGGTTGATGTGGGGAGGGATGAGTTGCGGTGCATCCTCTGACTTGGCATCTTATCGGTACCCATGCAGAAAAGCAGCAGGAAAGAACAAAGAGAAAGGATATTCGCTCCTATCTTAACTCCTGCCTTTTCAAGTGCTTTGCACAACCATACAAAATATCCCAATTCTATACAGGAACAGTCTGGAATCAGCCACCATTTCCAACAGACCCAACTGGGAAACAAAGTGCCAAGTGGGGCAAGGAGCCTTTGGGGGCTGTTGGCATCCAGAGGTTCCTTTTCAGATGAAGTGCGCAGCAGTATGGGCTTTTGGAAAGACTTCAGTGACTACCTTCTCTTGGAAGGAGAGGAGAACTAGGAAGCTCCCTTGTGCCTAGAAGAGGGTAGAGAAGGGGGTGGAAAGTGACCTATATCCTTGGAATGGAAGATGGGGAGAATGTCAGCCTACATATCAGCAACATATACAAACGTTTGTGTGTGTGTGTGTGTGTGTGTGTACAGCATGTACTTATTTATCATATGTATAAGTTACTCCAAAGTAAATTGCATGTGGAAAACCCTCCCAGTAACCTATTATATTTCTGACATAGGGTTAATGTATATTTGTTCTTAAAATTTGCATTCAGAAAAAAGGAAAATGTAGGATTTTACTGGCCTCTTCAGTAGGATTATCCCACTTATAAAATCATTAGTTCTATTCATGGGAATTTGAATAGAAGTGGATGTTCTACACCAAGTCACTGATTATTTTAGAGTATATAATATCAATCCTTACTGTGTAGTATAAAGGCTGACTTCTGAGATTCCTTTAAGCGAATTCTAATTTATAGATGCTCAAATTCTCTTTGGGTGTTTATAGCTTTGTTTATAAAATGCCTGTTTCCTACATAAAGAAGTATTTTGATTAATTTTATTGTGGTAATTAACTTCCTTATTGTTATGATTTGTTATTTTAGTTGCCCTTTTCACATAGCCCTAATTTTGTAATGATACATACCGTTCCTAGTTTATATTTTCACCTGTGTGTACACAGATAGAGAAATCATTTTTTATATTGTGTATTTGATGCCAGCATGTAAAGATTCACAAAAAGAAATTTGACTTTCTTTTAATAATAATAATAGCATTAGATTTATATATACCACTTATCTGTGCTTTTTTTACCATTGTGATTAAAATCTATAATGAGAAAAATATATTGATTTTATTTTCAGTCATTAAAGGCCTAATTTTCTGAAAAACAGAATGATTTGTAGTTAGAGTAACAATTTATAAATAATTAAATAAACAATTATAAATAATATTTTGAAATGTTATGTCATAGTTCTGCATTGGAAAATAAAGAGAGAAGTATTACAGCAATACTTGAGAATTTACAGAAGGAACATTTTAAAAACAAAGAATTACAGATTAAGTTGGATGAAGAGCAGAAACACCATAAAATAAAAGAGGATGAAAAATCAAAAGCTATGGAGGTAAAACATCTCATGAAAATGATAACTCTTATTGCTACACTGTTTTTTATATTCTTGTCTTCAAATCCTGCTCCAAGAAAACTAAAAATTCATTGTTCAGAACAAATATAAATAAACATAAATTAATTCATGTAATAATTTTAAATGGCTTGTTTAAAAAACAAAGGAATACTATAGTTAGATATGTTAGTCCTTTATCCAAATCAAAGAAATTGGGACATCATGTATGGAAATGTTTTAGGTTCTCTAACTCTATAAGCACTCATTTAGGCCAGTCAGTTAACCATTTGGTTCTATAGCATAGTTTTGGACAAGAAAATAATACTAGGTAAAACGTCAAGTTGAAATTAATTTAACCATGAATTTCCTTGAATATATGTATACATTTAATTGCATGGGCCAGTGTACATATCAAACATTCATAATAGTTCTTACACATGCTTTGCTACCAGGGAATTGTTCAAGTTAAATTATCTGGAAGATTTAGAGGTTTGGGGAAGGCTAGACCAAATAGATGGAATATAATTTAATATGTTGGTCTTGATAGGGACTCTCTTTTAATTTTGTACTCTCTGTAAGGTAAAATATTCTGCTTGCCTATCAGTTTTTCTGTCATGCCACTAGAAGATCCTTAGTCTGCAACTTCCAAGGCATCTTAGTTTCATAGTTTTCAACTACATATAGTCCTCGAGCTATGATGGCAATTGGCATGGGAATTTTTATTATCTCTAAGTGAAGCAGTTGCAAAACGCAATGCCTGTGACCACATCACTTCGCAATCACAATCCCTGCAGTTGCCATTGTTAAGAGAAGAACATAGATAATTAGGCAAGCACCTTCTTCAAACTTCCTGCTGGCTTTCAACAAGTAAGATTAGTGGCGAAGCTGGCAAGAAGTTGCAAATCCTAGGTGTCTTGCAAGCAACTGCAGTAGGTAGTTAAGTGGCTGCTGTTGGGTGAGGGAGGGTGCGTGAGGATTGAGAGAGTAGTGGTGTGAGTGCAGAGGGGCTGGGAGGGGTTGGACGAGTGGGGGAGACTTCCCCAAGTCACTTGCAACCTTCCCTACCAGCTTCCTCATTGATTTTGCTTGTGGGAAATTAGCAGGGAAGATTGCAAATCATGATCATATGATGTGGGAGGCTGCAATCATCATAAATACAAGCTGGTTGCCAGGCACCTACATCTCAATCATGTGACCATGGGATGCTGGGACAGCCAGAATTTTGAGGACCGACTGTAATCACCACTCATTCAGCACCGTTGTAACTTCAGTCACCGAACTAGTGGTTGTATAGTGGAATCAAAATAAATGCAGTGTAGTAAACGTTAGCTCTGTTCTGGAAGAGTCAGATAAGTACATCTTTACATTTTTGCTCTTTAAAATAAGGGAATAATTCACAACTTTTGAAGTTTGCAGAAATGTGTCTTGAAAATCTCCAAAGCAAATAATATTTTTTCTTGTTCCCCATTACTAGATATATAACCTTTTCCTGATGAAAAGAATTGGGCCCATTAACAAATTCCAATTAGGCTAAGCTAGGGAGGAAGAACTACCTCATCCGCTGTCACGGAACAGTTACCAAAAACAGTATAATTATCAAAGTTCAATCTACATTCATCTTTTGTTAGCTCAGTATGCCTAAAAGTGATAATACATCTTGTTTTATTTTATCTATTATAGTACTAACCATGATTTAGTTTTATTTCAAGCCCCAGCCAGATGATATACTTTAGATAACTTATAGTTGTCACATCCTATAGTTTGATCTTATATTTGTCTCTAATTTGATAGCCTGACTGGTGCTTTACCACAAGTTTAAAAAATCTGTATGTTCTTTTGCTAATATATTGTCTTCTCAGAAAAATGTTTCATGTAGTATTGTTAATAATTCTTTAATATAAAAGAGGACAAAATCATCCAATTGTTTTCTTTATTTGCCTCCAAATATTCTAAGGTGCAAACTTGCCAGGTCAATTCCTTAGGAAAAATAAAACTCAAATACTTAAAAAGACTCCTTTCAATAGTTACGTATCTTGCAAACATAATCTAATATTTAATTTCTACGGTAAAGAAAGTTATGTATCAGTGAAAAGTCAGCTTAACCAGTTCAGTGTACCGCTTGCATTTTTCTACAAGCAATAAAAAGAGAATTTGCCCTGTTCTTTATCATAAATATAAATTTATATAAAATGTCAATATTCAACACCTCAATGTGTAGAGAGGGCATTTATTTTTGTATCTCTTTTTTATTGTATTTCTTGATAAGTATAATGAATCTGGGATAGATAGTCATTGGAGTAATTTAGTTTATGACTAGAATTTGTCAAAAGTGTCTATCAACTGTCCCAATTTGATCAATTAGGAAAGAGAGGCTCCTTGGCCCATGATTAGCCAAAAGTGTACTTTACTAAAGCCAAATTGGTTACAAAAAAGGCAAAGCTGGATCTGAGATTTTCACTAACAAAAGATACAGTTAACCTTCTCTTGTTGCTGGCCAATCCCTGGTAATCTAGTCATTGTCCACTTAGGTATCAACAAATGGTTTGGGAAACGGTCCATGTCTTCGTGCACTTTCTGGCTCCACCTTCTTTTGGTGTGACCTTGAAATGGCTAGGGCTCCTCACGGGACAGTATGGCTTGGTTTCGATTCCTCCTGGTTCCCTACCCTCCCTGCTCCCTGCTCCCATCACGGATGTCAGGCTGTCAGCTTGCAATGCAAAGCTTAGCAGAATGGCGGCCATGACATGACCAAAGATGCTGAAAAATAAGACAGAAATGTGAAAATTCAAAATATTTTCAAGTTTGATAAGATAACACAGCTCTCACAAGTTAAAATCTTCTCTGAGGGCATTATCAAATTTATTACCCCTGAATTGAATGTTAGATCTACTGGATACGGTAGGGGTGTCAAACTCGAGGCCTGTGGGCCGGATCCAACCTGCGGGGTGCTTAGATCTGACCCACGGGGCTGCTCTGGAAACAGTGAAGGACCGGCCCGTGGTGCCTCTGCCAGAAAAAACGGAGGTGGGGAGGGCCACATGAGGCTATGATGGCCTTTTGCAGCCTTCTCCCAGTGAAAATGCATGCAGCCTCCCTGAGCTCCATTTTCGCTGGCAGAGGGTTGTAGAAGGCTGTCATGGCCGAAAACGGAGCCTCCACAAGTGACATCGAACGGCCCCCCCCCCGAAGTCAAACACAACCCTGAAGCGGCCCTCAATGAAATCAAGTTTGATATCCCTGGGATATGGCATAATGTTTATGTCCTGCCAGATTCAGTCCAAAATCCCAATAGTTTTAAAGAAAAGCCTAATAGCAGTAAATCCACCTCCAAAATATTTTAAAATTTAAACCATCAAACTACAGTACCTTCAGCTAACCAGCAAAAGTACATTTTAGATTTGTATAGCTATAAATGGATAGTTTGGAAAACTTCAGTCAACTAAAGCATTTCAAATAGGTTCGCCCTTGCAACACCAATTGAAATGATAAAAATATATTTACCATTCATGTAAAGACGATACTTCTGTCTGTTTTTCTTAAAGCTTTCTGGACTCAAATCTTGATTTCCATGAAATTGCACTGACTACAGCATTAGACTTCATACATATTCAGGTTTGAATTATAGTGTAATTAATGTAAATATATCTTTGTTGTACAGGAGTTGCAAGCTGCCTTGGAGTTACAGTGTATTCAGAACAATCAGTTAACTGTGGCTTTAGAACATGAACAGTCAGCAAACATGAATCTCCATAAAGAACTCCAAATTGAACATTCACGCTGTGAGGCATTATTGACCAAGGATCAGAATAAACTGTTGGAACTGCAGAAAAATTTAGATATTGAAAAAAAACAAAATGCAGACCTGTTAACTGCCTTGAACCATGAACGTGTTTTGACAGAACAACTGACTATGAGATTAAATGAATGTGGCTCTTGTAAACATAAAGATTCATTGCAGGAATTGCAAGCACAGTTGCATTTAGAAAGGTCCAACTCTACAAAACTTTTGGCTATAATTGAGAAATCACAGCAGCAGATATTTGATTCAAAGAAACAGATAGAAGAAATGCATCAGCATTGTAAAGACTTTCAAGAAGAACATGATCTCCAGCACAGCGTTCAAGTTACAGGGTCAATGATGCAAAGTAAAAAACAAGATGATGTTCATCCTTTGGAGATACAAAGAGAGAAAGACGCACAAGCAAAAATGGGGTGGAAACAATTGCAGTCCGTTGTCAAATCAACAGGAGATCAAGAGATCAGGACAGTACAAGGAGAAAGGAAAATGGCACAGGAGCAGCAAACTGAATGTCGCTGTCTAAAGACACTTCTAGAAGCTCAAGAAAATCAAGTGAGAATATCCTATTTTTTTGTTGCCGTTGTAATATAATGGTCCAGCCTATAGATCATCTATAGGGCTACTATAGCAAGGGCTACTAAAGTGTTTGGAACAGCTTGCTCTGTTTGAAGCCTTTGAGTAAAGAACATGAATTGATTAATTTGATTGATTTGTTTTGAGTCGAATTGAGTTGTATACTACTTTTATTATTTTTATAAACAACTCAAAGCAGCAAACACACCTAATGCATACTGCTCTTATTTTCCACACAACAATCATGTGAGGTGGGTTGGGCTAAGAGAGAATGACTGGCCCCAGGTCATCCGGCCGGCTGACTCGTTTATAGAATCAATGCAATAAATGTATTTTACACATACACACACACATAAAATTAAAAATGGTTGAGTCTAAAATAGAGCCCTCTCCCTTTGTTCCTTCTACTTTCTGCCAAAGAGGTTATCAGCAAGAGAGGACTATAATTGTCAGATTTCCGGTAGATATCACGTTAATTAAAATCTCTCATTGTCAAGTTTTTAACGTGGCACAGAAGGATTTCTTCCATATATTATGCCTGTCTAATCTAATAAACTCACAATAATATCGTTTAAAATAATGGCTCCTATTGGCTTCACTTTTATAATTTCTTTCAATCTCTACATACCCTCCTACTCTTTTGATTTCCTATTGTCTCCTGCCTTGGTAGTGTGAGGAGGGACAGGACCTGGGGATGCAGTTAAAAGAGGGATCAGCCTAAAATCCCTAAGTAACCACAAGCGAACGAAGTCCAACCTTCCTTGAATTCCGTTTACCCTTATCTAGCTCCAAGCATGCGCTAAGTATCAGTTGAGTATATTCCTGTGCATTAAGCACCAGTAGCAATAAATCATTTTAATTGGCCCCTCAAGTGTGGACCTGATCTTTTGGCCCTGACAGTTGGTCTCAGTCCTTGCTGATATGTTCAGTTCTGGCCTTTCACAGTCCTCCTCCTTTTTCTTCAATTTAGTGCTTCCTTGTGGAGCATGGTAAGACAACTGCTGAGCACACACTTCCCGGTTCCATGAGATGTAGCCTACCTTTTTCATGAATTCTTTCTGTAAAAGATCCATGATCAAGTAACTCAAAGATAGCAGCACAATCTATATAGCTAATTGTTGATTTCTAGAATCCTGTTCCTGTTATCCCATGTGAAAGGGTTTTATCCTGATAGGTGGAAAGATTACCAAAACAATATTTATATTCCCATTTCATTGTCCAGGACCTTGTAGTAGTTGAAAGTCTTTTTTGGCATTGTCATTCATGTTGAATACTCAGAGAGATAGCTAGCACATTTTGCAATCTTGGCAACCTGTTCATCATATTCTGGTTGTCCCTGTGATATAATACCAACTTGGCATATTCAATCCTTATTTCTCTTAGCAAGGAATCACCAACTACCACAAGGTGCCTCTTGAACCCCAAAAGGTTCTTTGGTTTCTCTGTATATGACTGCAGAAGGACTAATGCAATTAAAAAATCTTAGGATATTCAAATGTTGAGAAGTATATTTCAAGTAATATTTTATCAATTAAAAATCAATAACACTGACAAGTTCCTTCTGTTTATGGATATTCTGCATATACATTATTGGATATAATACAAATTACTGTATTTTTTATTCCAATAGAATGAATCCACATTACAATATTTGCAAAACTGTGTGAGATTCAAGGAATTGCAACAAATGCTAGAAGATCTGAAGAAACAAGAAATATTATTTAAAAAATATAACCAATTTCCTTCAAAAAATAATTATACTAATTTAACTTTTACAACTGATACCGTAAGATTGCATGTTGAACAACAGATATTGGAAAACATCAGAGAACAGCTGGTTCTTGTTGCTGCACACCTTTCTGAGTTCATTTATAAAGCCATAGACAAGTGAGTATTCTTTTAAGAATTCTCTTTGTTTTAGAAATCTCTTCTAGACATTGGAGAAACAAGGCGAACTCATCCATTCTAATAATTGTTCACACTGTCTATGCCTTTCAAGAAATATCAGTCTCCCTGGAAAAAAATGTTAACGGCAATACCTGGTATTAGATTTAGATTAGCAACACTTACAATCAGAAAGCTGTAATTCAATGATACACGTAACTCCGCTTTCTGAACTGAATGTTAACTGCTTTCCGTAAGTGCTGTATCAAGATTCCAAGTAGCAGAAATTGTCCCCTGGCCAACATCATTTTTGAGGTTGGCTGGTAAATATTAATTTTATATGACTGCAAAGTTCTACATAAGATTAGTTAATTGTTTTTACACAAACTTATCTTTAGCTAAGTTGCTCGAGGCTAAATACGCAGTTATACATCTGTTTTTTGGGACAGCTACTTGTCACATAGCTACCTAGATTAAATTTTTTCTGTCTTGTACTTAACAGAACAGTAAATTGGTCTGCATCAAATGATGAGATAGTTGCAGCCTTACTTCATATACTTGAAATCAAACAATTACTGGCTTCTTCCAAACCTGTGGTAAGAGGGTGCATTTTCTTTTCATAAATAACTATTTAGACTTTAGTTACAGGTTTTAATTTATAGAAAATCAGCTAATCTCTCATGTCTTTCAATAGGATAAAAATATTTTATTTTAATTATCTATATCCTGCTTTTATTATTTTTTACAAAACTCAAAGCAGCAAACATCCAACACACTTTCCTTTCCTCTTTCCTCGACAAAGTATTACATCAGTTTTGAATTAGGTACAAGAAAATCAAAACACAATTTGATGTTCTCTGCTCAGATTTCAGTGTATCGCAGTCTAGATCCATATTAAAAATGGCAAGAAAACTCTCACAGTAGCAACCTATTTGTTGTTCAAGCTTTGTCGTTTGAAAAGCCTCTGGCAGAATCTTAGTATAAACCTATTATCTTGTCCTTTAAAACAGTAGATTGTCTAAAATAAATTGACTATTCTTATATTATTATAATACAACATTTTATATTATGATAGATAGATAGATAGATAGATAGATAGATAGATAGATAGATAGATAGATAGATAGATAGATAGATAG
>JANHJO010001851.1:88640-104430 GCA_032468235.1 Pseudoxyrhopus heterurus | reverse complement strand
ACCATGATAAATGAGAAAGAATTTAAACTGGTTTCCTAAGAGAGTTATTTCAAGCAGAAAACTACATGCCGAGCCCTGCTTTTATGTTTGGAGGCAGGATTTGTAAAAGTGGAAATGAAGGCGTGGCTATTATACTCAGATATTGGCTATAAAATCCCACTTTCAGCCTCAAGGTCTGATACTTCCTATAGGTAGTCCTAAACCTATAACCACAATAGGGATAAGAAAAATGCACTTCTAAAAGTTATGGTCATTAAGGGAGGCATCACGTGACCATACTCCATTTTACAACTTTTTCCCCCTGGTCGTTAAGTGGGACATGCGACTACAATCTGCCACCTTCCCCTTTTTTTTGACTTTGCTTGTTGGCTGGGAAGGTCCTAAACGGGGACCACGTGACTCCCAACACACTGCAAACATTGTACATTTGTCCACCGGGGTATAAGGTCGTCTTTTCGAGCAGGGGGTTGGACTAGAAGACCTCCAAGGTCCCTTCCAACCTTGTTATTCTAAGTAACCTAAGTACATGCATCATCCAAGTGGCTGGATTATGGTCCTAATCCTAACTAGGGCCAGGTTTTCAAGGACGGATTAATAATGTCGGAGTCGAGATGTTTAACACGCCATGCAAAATGCCGCCTTCCTTCCAGAATTACCCACCCCCTCATCTTATTTATTTAATCAGATTTTAAAACCCCGCAGTGCTGTGAAAAGGAAAGATAAGCTACACACATCCGAATTCGAGGAGGGTCTTCCTTTCTTTGAGAGGTTTTAATCAAACCAGAAGGAAAGAGGGCTAGGAATGAGGGCAGCGGTGCCCTGTGTGGTCTTCATCCAGCTGTGTTGGCACAGATTCCGAGACCGAAACTGGACCTTTTAATGAGGCCACGAACAAGCCCTGTTAGTTAAGTAGGTTGGCTTCGTGCAAGCCGGGATGGCATCATTGAACCAAAACACAGCAAAACAAGTCTTTGGATGATTCAGCTGGCACTGGAGGAACGTTCTGAATTTTTTTTTAATTTTATTCCTTTTTTTTGAGAGAGAGAAATACAGTAGTGGCTTTTCATTCGCAGCTGTGTCATAGAACAGCATCCTCAATGAGTCATGAAAAATGGGGCTTTGGGTGTGTCTGTGTGGATAGATACATCCCTACAACAGCTGCTGGCATTCAGTGCCCCCAAAACAGTGACTTACTCTCTGTTCTCAATATTTCTCAACTTTGTGGAAATGCCATCAATAGCAATAGCAATCGCATTGTATTTATATACCGCCTATCAGGGCTTGCAAACCTCTCTAAGCGGTTTACAATGTCAGCCTCTTGCCCCCATCAATCTGGGTTCTCATTTTACTGACCTCAGAAGGATGGAAGGCTGAGTCGACCTTGGAGCTGGTGGGATTCGATCAGCCAAAGTGCTGATCTGCAGTACTGCAGTACTGTGTTCTTACCACTTGAGCCACTGCAGCTCAAATGGTAAGAACACAGTACTGAGATGAATAGAAAGTATAAGTAAATTTTAGTTAGACTAAATTTAGTTAAAATTTAGTTATGTATTGAAAACAGCTGCCATGAACATAGTGATATTGTCAATAATTTAATGTGATGTCCAGTGCTTGCAGAAATAAAAATCTTAAAAGAGTTGGAAGACAAGACTAGCTCAAAGTCACCCAGCTGGCTTTGTGCTTAAGGCAGGACTAGAATTCAGTTTCCTATTTTGAGCCTGTTGTCTTAACCACCATGCCAAAATGGCTCTCTTTCATAAATATATATCCCTAATTTTACGTTGCAGACCTACTACAGCAAAAACATTTCTTCGTTTGTTTATTTGTTTGTTCTGTCTCTCACCTTTATTATTTTTATAAATAGCTCAAGGCAGTAAACATACCTTCCTCCTCCTATTTCCCCACAACGACCGCCCTGTGAGGTGAGTTGTGCTGAGAGAGAGCGAGTGGCCCAAAGCCAGCCAGTTGGCTTCCATGGCTTAGGTGGGGCCTGAAGTTGCATACAACATCCTCACACACTAAGATCATTGCAGCATCCCCACAGTCAGGTAACCACGTGATTCAGCCACTTGGCAACTGATGTTTTTACAACAGTTGCAGGATGTTGGGGTACAAAACCAGCATTTCAACCTTCTCAGCTGGCCTCCAACAATGGAGTCAGGGGAGGAAGCTGGATTCATGTAATAACTTAGTGATTCATTTAGTGACTGTGGCGAAAAAGATCATAGAATCGGGAACAGGCACATGAATACTCACATGATGACCACATTGCTTAACAATGGAAGTCCTAGTCCCAATTGTGGTCGTAGGTCAAGGACTTATGTTTATAGGTAGTCTAGAAAGAACAAAGCTGACACAAATATTTAGTAGATTAATTTTCTCCTAATTCCCGCTCTTCCTCATAATTCTTGATTTCATTCTTGTCCTGGATATTGTCCATCTTACATCTCTTTAGCACATCTTCCCCAGCATTATGGGAACATCACACTCTGAAATTCAGCAAGAAGGTAGCCAAACTTTGGCTTGTTTATTTTGGAGTTAGGGAGGATGGTTGATCTCTCTTAGGTAGGGTTAATGAATCGGCCTACGTGTTTTATTATCTGCCCGTCTGCCTTTGAGACAAGGAGCTCCGTGTACCTCACAGTTAGGCCTAGCAGCTCTTTTGAGCATCTTTGGTTTTTTTAAAATGATTAAACTATACTTTTTATTTTGTTTTTCAAAAAATGCTTAAAGAAGTGTGAAGGTTTTTTCCCCATCTTTTCAGGGAATCAGCAAAAACAGAACGTAATTTCTGAATAAAAGAACGTAATTCTTTTTCTTTTCTAGATTGCCTGCGGCTATGCACATACACTCGTGTTAACCGATGAAGGCCACATCTATGCCTGGGGAGCCAATTCTTATGGCCAGCTGGGAACTGGCAACAGGAGCAACCAGTTGTTCCCTCTGCTGGTCACAGTACATCAAGACAGGTATAGTTCTGTTCACCTTGACTCAATCGGATGAGTTTTTAGGCCGTAACAATGCTTCTAGCTTTAAACATCATTAGACAAGGACCTAAGAAAAACTCCTGTGACTGAATTGTTTGTCTGTCTGATTCTAAGGCAGCTACAATCACGTAAAAGTACTTCTAGCGGACAAAAACTGCCGTTCAGTGTTAACTTATATCTTTTGATAGTTTTCCTTGCTTCCCAACTGGTCTGCAGAACCAATTACCAATTCTTGTGAATTAGTAATTGTTTATATACAAAGTTGTATTCTATGTTTTTTTTTGTGTATTATGATTAACGGGTCAAAAAATATACTGGAATACATAGCTCTCAGGGACTACAAATACAGGAGACAGAGATATGTTCTCGGGACTGATTAAATCTTATTAACAATTGGTTTTATTGGTGTTTATAGAAAATTGAAATATTGAAAATGTGGAACACTGAGGGATATTTATACTATTAAAACATTAGTGATTTACAGGAGTTAATAAGTATATTGTATGAAGAAATGTTATTGATGTTTACATACATTTTTGGTGAAAGTGATAAAAAATCATGAAGAGAGAAGAGTATTGTTTAAAGATAATGGAGTGTATATAGAAGAACCCCAAAAACGGGAAAAATAAAGAAATAAGTACAAATTGGGAAAATAGTATAATATATATTGATATATAAAAGAATATAATTATAATGAGCATATCAAGGTTAGAAGTTGGAAGATTAAAAACTCTGTATACATAATTGTATTACTACTGTTAGCATTGTGTGAAAAATATATTAATCCAGTCATTACACTGTCCACAAAAAATGTTGGTTGTTAAAGGAAAACCACAAATAAAACATATACAACAAAATAAGTCCCCTTTTTCAAGGCTGTAATAATTTTAAGCTGCCATTAAACGAATAAATCAAGGACCACCTGTTCTACTATTTCAGCACCATTGTAAGTTCAAACGGTTGCTGAACAAGTGATCATTAACCGACAACCACTTGTACTTGCAGAATGCTTATTGCATTGGAGAGGTATGTTTAAACACATATAGTGTCTTATATTTATTTATTTATATTTTCTATTTCTAAACTGAGGGATTTTAGACAGTGTTCTCTCCGTCTCCTTCCCCCACCCCCCTCTGTGTGTGTGTGTGTGTGTATAATATATATTATAGGTGCTTAAACCTAGCTGAAGTTCATTTAAAACCTATCATCTGTATTATGTATGTATCATGAAAGCTTCCTTCCCAGGTTCAATTACAGAGGGATACCTAACAACTCACCAAAATAATCTTTTTCTGCTATAATATTGCTTCCGACTATTTCAAATAATTCTCAAAATAAACTCAGATATGGCATCTGAATTTGGGCAATAACACCGCATAACATTCTCAAGAATGATCTAAAATTCAGCTCATTGTTTTTCTGACAGTAATCAATTTGCAATGCTGGTTGAGTAGCTCTGAAATTCTCAAGGAAAGTTATTATTTCTTTCATGCTTTGTTTTTAATTTTTAACATTTGAAATCATGACAGTTATATATCTGTGGACAAGAGTTGTAATCCAAAAATCTTTTTGCCATAAAAAAATTATTATTTTTCAAGATGCCAGTTGGTGATGTTTGTTGCAATAGCTCAATTATAGATAACTTTGGAAATAGAAACAAAATGTGCCTACTTATTCTAAATCATGAATATGACATTTCAATAAAATATGATATTTCAATAAAAAGGAGGCAGTTAAAACAACAATGAAATTATTAAAGTTCAAAAAGTGGGGAGACGGCCTTCAAGATAGTAACCAACCTCAAAATTGTGTGTTCCTCTGTGCGCTTCATGCGAGTCAGCAGAGCCAAGTCTTCAAACTCTTCCGAAAGGCCAGAAGAGTGAGGACCCACCTTGCCCCTGGGCTGAGAAGGCTCTCTTCTTGGACTCTACCAGTTGGAATTGTTTAGTAGGTGGGATCCAGAACATGCCTTTCCTGTCTGACTAGGCGGGGCAGGCAGATCTAAGATGGCTCCACAGGTAACCTGGCTGTGAATGTTCGCCTTAACACTTCTGACATTTTTATTTTTGGCTTTTCAAATTTAGAATTGTAGAGATTGCAGCGTGTCACTCTACTCACACCTCTGCTGCTAAAACCCAGGGTGGCGATGTGTATATGTGGGGTCAGTGCCGGGGACAGTCCGTCATTCTTCCATTTCTCACCCACTTCTGCTGCACTGATGAGGTGTTTGCTTGTTTTGCTACTCCTGCAGTGACTTGGCGTCTCCTTTCAGTAGGTGAGCTTCAGATTAACTTTTTAAAATGCTTGCATTCCTGAATCTGAATTAGATCTTCTATAAGTTACCATATTTTAAGTGGAGCCCTTAAAAAGAGTTTGAATCATGATTTGGAGGAAAAAGTCACATTCTTTTTGGCTATCAGTAGTGCATCCTAGGCTAAAGATACAACTCTTGTATGTGTTCCCCATTTTTCTGCTTTGCATGTAATGACAGTAAGGAACAACCACCCATTCTGGACTTTTGACCTTTCTCTCAGCCTGGCGTTCTGTAGCAGGCCCCCAACCTTTCTGGCTCAATGGACAGCCAGCATCAGTAGCGCAGCGCAGGGAGAGAGCGGGGACGGTTTGGCAGACACATGTGCAGATGAACCTTTGCGCGCTCATTCGCTGCTTGTGTGGCCCAGTTCTCAGCAGGCCACAGACTGGTCCACGGTCCTGAGGTTGGGGGCCCCTGCTGCAGAAAACGTAAAAGTAAAAATCAAATGCATTGGGAGTCAAAAAGTTGGTTAGCAAGAGTAAAATACCACTATTTTTGTTGTTTCACCAGAAGCTTTAATCTTTACATGGAATTTGAAATAAAGAGTATCTGAAATTTCCAATTGAAAAGTATTATGGCTTTATGTGGATTAGGGCTAGAGGTAGAAGTTTTTGGTTTGTATTATTTTAGGAAATTTACTTGAGGGGCAAAAGGCCTTTGACATTTATAGTCCATAGAAGTGTATTTGAACAAAATAATTTTAGAAGTAAATGGACTTTTAACAGTTACATGCAACAACTTGTACTACTGGAAGATTGTGCAGATATTTTACCACTTGCTTTAATTATCTTCTTTGTCCCCTATATAAAACTAATGATTTGGGCTGAATTGACATAGACTTAAATACAGAGTACTCATTTAAGAGCTTTTTGCTATGGAATATATGCAATTTCACTGTTTAGTTTGCTAAAGTATGCTTGTTCTTCGAGCCAATCAATATCCAAGTATGGCTTCTAGCTTTCCTGGAAAATGTACTTCCCAGACATGAGCTTGTTCAATATATCTTCCTCCACCGCAAACTGTGCCAATGTTTTGCATCCTGGGGACGAGAGAGCTGGGACAAGCCATTCTAAGCAGAACTTGCATCACTAATAAAGACAAGATTCATGTCTTTAGGAGGAGATATTAGGTCTTCCCCTCCCCTCATCCCATGACTCTTCTACATTACTTTTCCTTGGAGACACAGTGGACAGCAAAGAGGTAAGGATATCAAGACACAAAACTAAAGAATAGAAAATTGTATTGGAGAAATAAAAAAAAACTTTAATCCTAGGGATGAAGACAATGATGATCAGAAAAGATATTTCTGTGACTATCCAGATCAGTAGAACAAAAGCAGTGGTCTTTCCAGTAGTAATGTAAGGTCCCGAGAAAAATGAGAACTCTGGGTTATGGTTTTGGAGCCAGTTTAGTGTCTTCAAATTTAATGAGTTCTCCTTCTGTTCCCTCATCTAAGTCATTCATGAAGACACTGAAGAGTCCTGGGCCTAAGACAGAACCTTGTGGTTCACCACTGCTTACTTCCCTCCATGTAGACATAGACCCATTAAGGACTACTCGTTGAGTATGGTTTGTCAGCCAGTTACAAATCCATCTGGTGGTGATGCTGTCTATCCAATATTTTTTTAGCTTACCAAGAAGTAAGTTCTATGATAAAACAAAATAAATAATATTTAAAAAAAAAAAGAAGAGTGCAGAGAAAGTGATTCTTGAAGCAACAGGGACTAGACTTATCACCTGAACAAACATCAACTGGAAACCACCATAGAGAAAAGAGGAGAATCTCTGCAAAAAGGCTCCTCCACTCCTATCGTCCTAAGGTGGTGCAAAAGAAATCCACAGTCAATGACATCAAAGGCAACTGAGAGGTCAAAGAAGGCTGGAGTAGATGCGTTGCACCCACCCTGAGCCAAGCAAAGGTCATCCACCAGTGGACCAAAGCCATCTCAATGCTATGATCCAGCCTGAAACCCAATTGAAATGGATTGTAGACGGATTGTAGATCGTGTACTTCTTCCAGATTGTCTTATTGTTATGAATCATTATATTTAAGAGATTGCTTTTTGGAATTCTTCCATCTACCACCCAGACTTGTATCATTTGGGTACAGAAATACCTTTAATAAATAATTTGAATAACTTTTAAAATAAAAAAGAATAAAAAATAGAAGTAGCTTGTGATCTACTTTGTCAAATTTCTTACTGAAATCCAGGCATATTATGTCCAAAGCATTTCCCTGGTCCACTAATTTAGTCACTTTGTCACTTGCTCATTATTCCTGAACAATTCTGATCCAATAAATTCAAATATATTCTGTAGAGAAGAATGTAACAAAAATATCTTCTCTTTTTACTTCGTTTATATCCAGGTTCTGTAGTGATCTTATTTTTGTAATATTATTTTTGTTGTTTGATTTCCATTATTTTCTTGTTTTTATGTACTATGAAAGAGATTGAAATAGAAAGTATTACTGAAAAATATTTGTAATATTTTTGTTTCAGAACCTGACGATCACTTAACAATAGCTCAGTCAATAAAGAAGGAATTTGACAACCCAGATAATGCTGATTTGAGGTTTCAAGTTGATGGAAAATACATTTATGTTCATAAAGTGCTCCTCAAAATTAGGTATGAAATTATCAATCTTCTCAGATATTTCCATTATCTTCCCTGGCTTTTTTGCCCATATAGAGAAAGATTTTCCAGTAGTATTAAAATACATATCTGTGATACTAAATTTCATTACTAATAAGAGTTTTTCATAGCTTTCTATAATGACAGTTGGCATCTTTGCATAGACTTATGAAAGCCATTGAACTGATGTATAATTCCAGTAAACATATCACTTTTTAAAATAATGGTGCAGTTGCAATTTGGAAATATTTGTAAGTTATAAAGGGCCATGAGAGGCAGCCACATACGTGGAGATGTGGCTTTGCATTAATAAGGCACTGCTGAGAAAATGCAAAGTACAGATGTGTAGACTCTTCTACAAGCAGCTTAAAATAATAGCTTAGCAAGATTCCATGGAGAAGAGGCAATTTAAAAATTTGAAAATTGCCTTCAGGCTTATTATGTCTTTATCTTCAACTTATATACGTATATCTTCAAGTGAAAGACCTTCTCTTTCTAGCTCCCCAATATGTGTCTTATCCTTATTCAGCCAGAGTTTGATGTGTTTTTCATTAAATGAATAATCTACCATGCATGAATAAACAGCTTCATGATTAGCAAAATACTGTGCTGACTATTACATTGTCAAAAATGGAGATAAGACTCTACAAGGTATATCATTCACTTCAAAGCCAGTTTAGCGTAGCAATGAGGCACAAATAAGACTGTCAATTCTAAAAACAACGAATATGGAGCAGGAATGGATCCGACCCTCTTTGATACATGTTATATTTGCATGGGTTCCTCTTTCTCATATCATTTTCATGTTAACCTTTCAGGTTTTCTGTTACATGGTAGGAATCAAGTTGTTTGTTGGTGCTGATGTTACAACTGTTTCCCTTTTGTGCCCAGGTGTGAACATTTTCATTCAGTTCTGAACAACGGTAATGAGGAAATCATAGAAATAAGTGAATTCTCATATCCTGTTTACCGAGCATTTTTGGAGTATCTTTATACGGATAGCATCAGTCTCCCTCCTGAAGATGCCATAGGTAATTGGAACAAAAGAGCTTAAATTAATTTTTACCAGCTAAGGTGTTAATGTGTATTTTCATGATATTTACATATCACTTTAACTCTTGAATATACTGACTTGTGCAAACTTAGATCAGAGCATGAAATGAGGCTGCATATATTTCTCACATCTTGTAGCATTAAAGCATTTTGTTAGTGAAGAAGGAAAATAAACAGACTGGTATAACAAGTTGTGCAATAGGTTATAAGAAAAAGCATTATATTGCTGAATTCTATTTACAACCATCTGTGACTTTCCCAGTAGGCCAGAATAAATACAGACACTTGCAGATGTTTGTAATTAGTAATTAAAGCTATTTTGCTTTCAGAATTTAATGTTTATATGAATAATTATGAGAATGGTTTTAAGAAAGATTTAAGCAGCCTAGTTGTCCTTTTTGCATCCTTTGTTTTAATCAATAGTAACAGCATAGTTAGGAATTCAGTCATCTCTGTTGGCTCTAAAGTTATTTGACTGTGTATAGTTTGATGAGTAAGTATGAGAATTGAACGTATTCATTACAGCCTTTTCTCTCGTCTGTCTCGCTTTGGAAAAAGCAATTGCTTCAGCAGCAAAAAATTCAGGCATGGGGGCTACATTAAAATTAAGTCTTGCTACTGTTACCTTCATTGAAGGCAAGCTGATATTGTCTGAGATAATATCAGCTTACCGTTGCATAGGAAAAGCCCATATTTCCCACTGGAACTACGAAAAAATTCAGCCGACAGTTGTCCACAAAAGAAACGGTACAGGAGCAAGTGAAATGCAGACTACTTAGCAATTCTATATGTTTTATCAGACATCGATGTAGTAGATTTTAACTGGAGTAGAACAAATTATGGCAGAAATGATGCAAATAGAATTCAGAAATGAATTTACATTATTATGCAAATGATATAAATCATCACTCTTTGACTCATCAAATTTTCCTCAGTAGCAGACATCTTTGCCAATTCCTTTACCAATTGATTTTGTTTGTTGACTAGCTTTTGTTTGAGGGACTGAGAAGGCTGCCTTCCGGGGACTGTGCGGTGGAGCCTTACTGGCCCTTCCAGGGCCTCTTCTTGTGGCCGCTGCTAAGAGAGCAGCCAAGGACTCCATCAAGGCTGCCTTTGCCCAGGAGGGGAACTAGGTCAGAGCACAAGTTTTGTGCCACCTGGAACCCCTTCTCATCAGATTCTTGCTTTCCAGGATGATGACAATTTGTCAAGAAATTGCTAGGAAATTGAAACTTAACCCAAGCATAAAGCTGGCCTTTATCTTTTATGATTTGTTGATTTTATTGTAATTCGTTTTATTATTGTGAGCACCCAGATTCATCGAGAGTCAAGCAGTATACACGTTTAATACCTTATTATGTCAAGTAACCAATGGCAGCAATAACTGTAAAATAGTATGTCTACTTAGTACTTATTGTATGCTAAGTCAGGAAAAGTTAAAATGTATGTCCAAGGGATTCTGAGAGAAGACATTGAGACACCGCCCCCCCCCCCAGCCACAGACCTTCATTCTCTAGACCCAGCCTTCCTGCTATGTGCCTGAACCTGAAATCCCATAATAGGCAGATGTCCATAAAGGCCAGAACGGAACGTCTTGCTTGCAAAGTACAGATTACTCCCCAACCCCTCAAATGGTGCTTTCTAAACATATTGTCTGGTTTTGTGGAACACTGGTTGTTCTGGTATTACTCTTGAACCATAATATTTTATTACATTTCAAATAAAGCTAATGCATGAAAAAAAACCGTTGGATCTAGAAAAGTACGTTCTCCATGAGTCTGAGAACAATACTTGTGCTAAAACAATCTGCTTTTTAGAAAAGTCAGAGGGATTCCTTAGTTTCGTCATCTTTTTTACTTCTTTATTCCAATGATTCAATTGCTTCATTTGTTTATAAGCCCCAAGACCTGTCCACGTATTTTAGATTATCAAAATTCTGTGGGGGGGGGAAATCTCTTCAGATCGAGACTCTCGTGTCTCCTACGTCCAGGATAGACTGAACTCGTCCAATTTCTCATTTGTGGTCTAATTGCCCCTAATTCCCTAGTCAGCTGCTCATAACATTTGTTGTTGACCTTTGTTAAAATAAAACCAGTTTACCAAATATGTCTCCTCCTCCCCCATCCAATTAATTGCTGCACTTGTGTTACTCTGATTTAGGCAAAAATCCCATTGTTTTGCATTTTAGAGGGTTCTGCTCCCCCCAGGAACTCCTTGAACAAAGTGACCTGGCAAATGTTCATTGAAGGCTCCAACTGAGATCTCTCCTCCTTCCTCTCCCGCTTTTATTTGCCCCACCCCCACCCCGGCCCCCGGTCTTCTTTGCTAACTACGGTCTGTCTCTGCCTTTCCTTGTATAGGTAACAGGGGGTTTGGTTTTGCTTTGTTATAAACCCAGAGGTAAATAGTAATGTGAAAGGTTAAAGATCCTTATTTTGTGTTATATTTAACAGAGAAGCCATGAATTATAAACGATTCCAACTCCTTGACTCATTCTGCCCCCTTTTTGAGCTGATACTTAGAGAGACTTAATTGGGGCCCCATCTAATCTGTTGTTCAAATCTGTCTAAGCTTGTAAATGTACAGCAATCGATATGGGCCATAAGATGATTGGACGCACATTGATGTGTAATGTCCTCTTGCTTCGCTGATTCACTTTTTTGGATTGCCATCATTTTTTGAGCATTGAACTGCTATCAACAGTCGTCATTTAGAACGCATATTAAATTTGCAGATAACTATGTTTGAAACACCGGCTTTTCATATGTGAGCAACGTTTTTATTCCAGAGGAATTTTATAGTTATGTGTTACTAAAGGTACCTTCCAGCCTGTCTCTAGACTTGATTCCCCCCCCCCTCTCTCTTTTGCCAGGCCTCTTAGACTTGGCAAGCTTCTATAGAGACAGCCGACTAAAGAAGCTTTGCCAACAAACAATTAAGCAGGGCATTTCTGAAGAGAATGCCATTGCTCTTCTATCAACTGCAGTCAAGTATGAAGCCAAGGTATGGAACATGTCCTTTACTGATTTGCTGCTGACTGAGGGGTCTTGCTTGAATTTGCCTGTGCAATTAATCCATAGGGTTAGTCAAGGAATCCACACTGTTGGAATACGGCGCTTGGCCTATCTTATGGCCGCAGGGGTGGGTTTCAACCGGTGTAACAACCAGTTCAGTTGGTTTTTCTTAAAAAAAAAAAAATTTTTTTTGCAGGAAGTTTGTTTCTTTAAAACACAAACTTCCTGCAGCAGCCTCTAGGGGGGGGAAACAGCTGAGGCAGGCTTCCCCGATCATCAGCTGTGCTGAAAACACAGCGAATCAAGGCTGCTAGAGGCTCCGGGTGGGCAAGCGGGCAAAAAAAAAAGTTATTTTTTATTTTATTTTTTTTAGAAAAATTGACCGAACCGGTTTGCTGGCTCCGCCCGACCTAAACAACCGGTTCAAGCGAACCGGTCCAAACCAGTAGGAACCCACCCCTGCTTATGGGGTCTAGTAAAAATTATAAGCAGTTTTTGTATGTGAAGCATTTTGAAGAAATGAAACCATTGTGCAAATACTAAGAATTTGCTGTTAAAAATCACAATTTGTGTAGTTTTCAAGATACCATGGCAATTTCATAACTTACTGAGAAGGATATATTTGGCTGCATGAAACATCTAGAGAACTCCATAAAAGAGGTGAATAAAGGAAATGTTCTGAACTCAGTGAAACCAGCTTCTTAAATTCTCAATCACCTCCCAGGTCATAGGTGTCTCAAAGGTGTTTTTCCAAAAGGCAACTGGACTTCCTTGGTTTTTTCCCTTGAAAATGTTTCGCTTCTCATCCAAAAAATGTTTTCAATCCTGACAGTCAATTGCTATTTGTTTTAGATCTCTGGATTTAGTTAGACCCAGCTACGTTTAAGGAAGATACGGAAAACTGTAGAGTGGGGAGGACCCAAGACGAAGAGGGGTAAATCAGAGCTTAGGAAAACGGTTTAATTGAAAGCTTGTTGGGTCATTTCATTGTGATGGAGAAACAGGAATCTGCTCCTCACTGGCTGGCTCATACGATTTGGTACTTTATTTATCATGGCTTCTTACTTATTTCATATTTTGTAGGTTTGTTGAAATAGTTTTGAGGAGTTATTTATATGAACATGACTCTCATTCCGTTTAATTTTCTTCCCCCTCACAGGAAAATGTTCATGAGTGGGAAATTGGCACTTCAGTTAGCTATGAGATGCAACAAGATGATTTTTAATTAGAGGAAATGGATGATGGTGGCTGTTTTTCTGTTCTCAGATTTCTTTTCCCGTTTTAGGGTTGTCTTTTTTTTTTTCAGCCCTGGTCTGTCACCTATAATAATTATGTGGAACAATCTCACACATTAGTAGTGTGTATTAATATGTAAACACTCCATTTCTAGGAGTTAGAAGAATTTTGCTTCCGGTTTTGCATCAACCACCTGACTGTCGTTACTCAGTCCCCGGGTTTTGCAGAAATGGACCATGACCTCATGAAGAACTTCATAAGCAAA
The DNA here is from genome assembly GCA_032468235.1 of Pseudoxyrhopus heterurus. Taxonomy (NCBI): domain Eukaryota; kingdom Metazoa; phylum Chordata; class Lepidosauria; order Squamata; genus Pseudoxyrhopus; species Pseudoxyrhopus heterurus. The sequence continues at coordinate 90,927 of JANHJO010001851.1, read as the reverse complement.
GCCAGTCGAGTTGGAGCGTTTAAAAACTGAAGTGAAACCCTTGCCTAGTAATGAAGAAAGACAGTTTCATTGCCATTGCTTGTATTTCTGATGTCATGATAATTTTCTCATAAACGTCATTTAAAAAGAGCATTATGCATTCTGGCTGCCTACTGTGACAACTGATCTTAGACATCAAGGAAATATCAAAATAACAGCTTTCCCTAAAAGCTAAGTAATTAAATTTTGATACAACTAAACTACTTTAAATATCTTGGAATAATCTTCCATGCTTCAGGAAAAGCCTGCCCGCAGGTATCGTATCGGCAGACAGTTGCTACAGCATCTTGCAAGTTTCCCAATATGAAAGCTAAAGTTTTTCTTACCAACAGCTGAAATTGCTAGCCTATGAATAGGAACAGGAGCTTTGGAAAATTAGAAGGGAAGACCACAACAGATTAAACCTCTGGAACCCCGCAGCAATTATGAAAGTATTTATTAGAGATTTAACAAAATTAAAACTATGCTATGTGACTTTGTGTCATGCCTTCCCTGAAGCCAACTTGTACATCTACTAGAAATTTCTCTTGTCCCAGCCAAACCAATCTTGCAAAAGAGAAAAGTGTCCATCTAGTTTACTGGGGTGCTTAGGAGGAGGACTGGGTGACAATTGGGCTGGTTCATACAGTTGCCTTCTTTGAAAAGTAGGATGGGGAAAGAATAGCTTCAGCCTTCAGGTATTTGGGATGCATTATTGATATGTGAATAAAGAACTAGATAGCGAAGTCACCAATCAATATATTTTATAACAATTTGGCAGGCATTAGGTCGCTGTTGGAGGCTTTTCTAGTTTTTAATGGATTGATAAGTTTAACCATTTCCAAACTGGGACTAATGGCCAGGAGGAACACTTATTTTTAGAATACAGGTTGGGGGCAACAGGCTGATAAGAGGAAAAGTCGTGTATCTTGCTGTAAAATTGTTCCCCTCTTTTGGGCAGAATCTTTTTTCCGGCCAGACCAAATCTCCCACCGTGATAATGTTAGTTATCTTCTAAAAGACAGCGACATTGGCATCCTTTGCAGAGTGAAAAATATCCCAATTGATTTAATAGAAAGAAGTAAGTATTTGTATCAGAGGTTTTTTTTACAATTTAAGAACAAGTAACTAATTCTAATAGTGGAACAATTGCTGGATATGGTATCTTGAAAGCTCTCACTCCATCTGCTTTGGTCAAACCTCCAGGGATTCTCCCCGAGGGGAGAGGTTTTGCTCGGGAGATCCTGAAGAGAGAGGCGAAGACAAAGGCTCTGCACAGAGAGGCTGGCCAGAGCGTCTGAGTAGTTAAGTTCTCCAACAGGAGCTTTCTTTCTAAGGCAAGAAATAAAGGCCTTGCACTCGCATTTCCAAACAATCTAATCCTGGAATAGCTAAACCTACATCCTTGTCCCTAGTCTGGATAGAACAATTAAAGTTGTGTATGAGATAAAAGTAATAGTGGGTCACTATTTGGCCACAGCCCAAACTTTCAATGAAATAACCTGATTTAAAAAATCATATTAAGACTATAAGAATAAAGATGATTCTACACATTCCTGTTCTTTTATGATCTTTCTGAAATTTTAAACGAAAATGTAAATATATATGTGTGTGTGTCTTCATGATATTTATTGCAAATAAATTCAGATAAGGAGCAAAATAATTGTTTGTGGGGTATTTGTTTACACTAATGAATAGATTCACAAAACAATGAGCAACCTAGATGCAAAACTAAAATCCGAAACATCAAAGGTCTTGAATTTAAATAGTATATTTCATAAGGTAACACAAACATTAAAATGCTTATTTTCTTATACTTTCTTATACTTACTGGGAAAGCACAGCTTCATAGGATGTACAGAACGTGGCTTGTATTTTGTCAGCCAGTTTTCCAGGTTTTAAGTTCACTGTTTGAAATATTTCTGAAAGTTTAATTGCTTTCTATTTCATGTTTACTAAATTGTAGCTAGCAAGCCAATAAACTAAATTATATCAGCAACTCAACTTCAGGATAAAAGATATTAAATATAATTTTCATTGTGTATTATTAATGATTCTCATTCTTATTTTTCAAATTATTTTATTAATCTGTAATGTTTATTAGAATACAGAATATTTCTATGCTCAATTGGTCAAAATACATAGTTATGATAGTTTAGGTTAGCCAACTCTTTAATAGTTACTGTTAATAAAATTTCAGAACTTTATTTTCATGGTCTATATTGAGATTGCAATTTGACTACTGATTATTACAAAACTAACAGACTAC
>JANHJO010001851.1:15608-26058 GCA_032468235.1 Pseudoxyrhopus heterurus | reverse complement strand
GAGAGCCTTCTCTGTGGCAGCACCGACCCTGTGGAACCAGCTCCCCCCTGGGATTCGGATCATTCCCGACCTACTAATCTTCTGCTGGGCGGTGAAGACCTGGCTATGCCAGCAAGAATGGGGTGGCAATACCTGAGGGAAGGGTCTGGTTTTAGGAGTTATATGGGGTTTTTAAAGAACTGTAATGGATTTTAATATTTTAGGTTTTAACTATTTATTTAAATTATAGTTTTATATCGTTTTATATTTTAAATTTTTTATGACTGTTTTATTATGATCGTTTGTTGTGAGCCGCCCGGAGTCCTCTGGGAATGGGGCGGCATAGAAATTCCAATAAATAAATAAATAATTTTTCTTTGTAGTTTTAATTTTTATGCTTTTAATTTTATTTTTTAAAATTGAACATTATATGCATAGCCATATGGAGCATTGTAAAATGATGAAATAGTTTTGTGTTTCTGTGTTTGTGTTTAAAAAATCGTTAATGTCTTTGTATCACATTCCCAACACACTGGGAATTTTAGGCATTTACTACTTTCCAATGACTTTCTTCCTCTATATAAACTCCCATTTCCCAATCTGACACTATATCATCCTAGCGATCATTGACAGATTTACTTCTAATGCTGAAACGTTTGTTCTTTTTCTTTTTGTAGGTTGGGAATGGGTAAAATGGGACGAGTTTCCACCAGCCAATAAACTCTTCTGGCCCCTGCGCTGCTTAAGAGAACAAAATTATAATCCTTTCAAAGAAGAATTAAATCACCTGATTGGGTACACTGGAAATTTATAAGAGTTATATTTTCTGGATTTAAAACAGACAATTTATCAACAGGCCCCGATGAAGAGACTTTTGTTATCAGTGCCAAGTTGTACATTTGCTCTAAATACTTGGAACCAACCTGTCAATACTGCATGAATGGCAGTATTCCCTCCAAAAGCTGTATTTTGGCACACGGCTTCACATATTTTTCTTTACAACATATATAATACAGTGATGTATCCTAATATACAGGACTTAATGTATGCTTGTGATACTTATGGTTTTGTTATTGGTCAAAACAGCTGCAATAATGCATCCTATATTTTGTTACTTTGCTCTGTAAGAAAAGATGATTGTATAGTAAAAGCATTATAGTTGCCCCCATAATTGATATGATCTAATCACAAAAGGTCCATATTTTAAACTGTCTTCCCATTCTAATCCATTTTGCTCTCTGACATAGGAGTACCATCATTGGGAAAAAAATACTACCAGTGTGCAAGCCTTTTTTCATCCTGAAAACCTGTGAAACTTTTCCAATAATGGGAAAAAACCTTAACACGTTTTTATGCAACTATACAACCCATATTGTGTCTAGCTTTCCACTAGTTATTTTTGCATGATATACTGAACCAAAATTTGTTCAGCCACATTAGCTCAATATATTGTGTGAATTTTGTCTATGGTTAACTGAATAAACCAGGAACTATGAAAATCCATTTCATGTCAACCGAGCCTTTAATTTTTTCAGGAAAATTCTTTTTAAACAAAAAGCCTTTGATTTGGGGATATTTTAATTGGAAAGAAAAAATAGAAGTTAGCACAGGACAGACCCAAGGGAAAAGTGCCGTTTTTTTTTTTTTTAAAAAACTGACTGCTGTTTTAAAACCGACATGAACAGTATTTTAGCAAGGGATCTCAGCAGATAAGATAAACAGCAAAGAGTGAAAAAAAAATCCATCCTGGTAATCTGGAACAGTCAGGAATATGTGCCCAAGTATAACAAATGAAATCTTAATTCAAACGGGAAGGCTGAGTTCACAGAGTATATCGATTTAACTTTGGCTTAATACAGAGAACCAGCCAATTCTGATTTAATCAGTAAATTAGTTTTTAAGAAAAAGGTTTCCATGTTTGAATCCATTCCTATTACACAGGTTTCTTAAAATTTACCTCTTCCTGTAGTTCATTGGGAAGGTCAAGTCCCGAGTGCTCCCACAGAAAAGCCAGCCCTTCCTTCATTATATTTTCACTCTGTGACTGTCCTTCGCTTCTGTTGCTGATGTTTTCCTTTTCCCTGCCTGGCTTCTGATGATCTGACACCATTTCTCTCTCCTTTTCCCCTTGACCCCCTTGCCTTCCCCTTCGCTGTCATCTGGAATTCGTTGTTTCTGTCCTCCAAGATTGAGAACCAAAGCCCCCACCTGCACACACACTCTGGTTGCCAGACTTAGGACATGTTTAATGGGCCTAGCTTGCTGTTAAAAATTCAGGCGGTCTCCACTTAACCGTCACAATTGGGACCAGCAACTCCATGATTCAGGGAGACATAAATGACCTTATGGTCTCACTTCCCCACATTCATTAAACAAGACAGGATGTGACCACAATACATTCAGTATTTGTTTAGTAAAAACTTACTATTTTATATGTAAAAGCTTTTATTTCGCTACACGCACAACCTGATTGTGAATGAATCCTACTAGCAAAATTCATACAAAACTATTTTACGCCCTCATGCTCTTCGTGTGCATTGGGCTACAACTCCCATGAGAAAAAGTCTACGAAGTCGGAGCGCTGGTAGAGTATTACATGCACAGGCAGAGTAGCAGGCTGGGGAAGTCTCATCTAAATATTTTCTGATTTTATGCAATTGGATAGATTATTGGATTTAAAGATCTGTTAGCAGACTTTTACTCATAGAATGCTTTTTTAATGGCGTTAAAGAATGGAATTTTCTCCCACATCTCTGATGCTTGAAGATCTATTTTTGAAAAACTGGAAGACTTACTATAAAAATTAAGGAATTGTTGACAGTTGCTCCATGCAATTCTTTGCTGTTTATAGAAGAGTTACTCTACTCACAAGCAACAGCTAACTTGCAATTTCATAGATATTTATTTTGTGCAAAAACATTTTTATGAGTAAACACATACCAAAATAAATTACGTCAGAGTATAACATACTGCCAGTGGCTATCTCCACCCTATTCCAACAATTATCGGAAATTCTGGGATAAAGTCATATCATCAAATACAAGAGGAAGATTCTCATGAATTTTTAAGTTTCCTCCTCGATAATGCAGCCTCCATCTGGAAGGCAGAATGTGTCTACACAGGTACGAGCAGGTGATTCAGTTGCAGGCCCTAATCGGAGTCACTACTGCTACTCGAGGAATCTGTGGACATCACCTCTACATCATCCTCATTCTCCTTATTATGTCCAGGAGGTTCTAACATGAAGTCATTGCTATGATTAGGAGGAAGCATGTTCATTGATATGTCACTTGATTGCCAGGGATATTGTGGTGCAAGTACATCTGAAGAAAAAAGAAATATACAATTACTCCATGCTCTTATTTTTTTAATAATAAATTAAATTGACATGGAAGAACCTTCTGATTGACAACCAGAAATTTACAGTATAAAATTGCATATCAATTTTACAAAAAGTAAACTAGCCACACAATTCCCACTGATTTCAGAAGAACAGAACTCTTTTCCCATTAAACCCTCTGATGCTAAGAGTGCCTTGTGCAGGTAGTCCTCAACTTACAACCATTCATTTGATGGCCGTTCAAAGTTACAACAGCCATGAAAACAGTGACTTACGACTATTTTCCAAGCCACCTATCCACCCTTTTGTTATTTTTGTCTAATTTATTTCTCAGGCTGTTACCTCAAACTACCAGAATCTTGTCTTCTTTAGTGATTCATGTGCTTAACTCTTCTCACCATTAGTAAAGCTTTATTTTTTCCATTTAAAAAAATCAACAGGATTAAATTCATCCCTCAGAAATTTTATTTCCTCTAAAATTAGTATATACAATTTAACCAGAAAAGCATCTTACAGAAAAAGAAGGCAACCTTATTCCCTCCATAGGTTTCAACTTCAGTGCTAAGGTGATGCTGATGTTCCAAAAACCCCGAGCCCTGATGCCGCCGTGCATAGAATGCAGTATTGCAGGCAAACTCTGCCCACAGCCTGGAGTTCGATCCTGATCGAGCTGGAGGTTGATTCAGTCTTTCCGAGGTTGGTGAAATGATTGCTGGGAGCAAAATGCTGACCTTGTAAACCACCCAGAGTAGGCTGTAAAGCACTATGGGGCAGTATATACATCTAAATGCTGTTAAGTGCTAAAACAGCTGAAGACATCCTGATCTTATCCCTCTCTGTTGCATCTCATAGTATCACTTGTTTTTCCATTACAGACCTGCTTTGATTTAAGAGTTAGAAATAATCTCCTCCTGATAAAATGCTTTTTAAAAATAATTCTTTTACTCAAGCCTGTGCAAATACTTTACACAATTTCACTACAGTGATAAGTAAATGCTTTTAATATTTTCATTTTTAATCACTGAAATATTTCAATCTACTTTTATTTTAAATAAATAAATTCTTAAATAGTTTATTTCAAGGGATTTTTATTTTCCCAATTTCATTAACTTCTGAGATTCACAACATTTGTCATGCCTTAAGGTTCCACATTGCATATCCCATACATACTGTATATAGGCATTTTATACAAATAAAGTATGCATATGAACACACTTGACAGCAGACTCATTTCTCTCAAGTCTTTATTACCTGGCAATCTGCCGGCTGCAAGTGCATCTCCTGGTAAGTGTCCATTAACTCCATTTGCTGAAGGATTGTTCATCTGACCCAAAAGACCACTCCTCATCTCCAAATCAGTTGGATACGGTCTTCGAGGATCCCCTTAAAAATAATGATTTTGTTTGCAATTCTGAATAAGCAAATATACCAGTAAATCAAATATATAATAATGGGTTTTTTTTTATTGTGATCATTTTTAGTATTGCTTTCATTTACTTGTTTGTTTTAATCTTCTGTAAACCTCCTGAAGTCATTCATGAATGGTAGCTTTAGAAATAGCATTAATAATTTATTTTCCCTGTCATACTCTTCATTAAAAAAAATCGTAGATAAGTTAACAGCTGCTCACTTGGTAGCACAAAGCATGCATTCAGTAGTCAGAATTCAGAGTCAAAGGAAAAAAGATGCAGCGCTCAAAGAGTATTGGCAATTCCATAAAAGTAGCTGCACCTTTTCTCGGGCTGCCTCTGCAGCTATAACTTAATTCTAGAAGGCGGATTCAAAGAATTGCATGTTACATTCATACGCATGTGTGCTCCAAAGCATCTTAATAATCCCAAGCACTGGATAAACCTCCCATGTTAGAAATTATGTATTTTGCATTACCTGTCTTATCAAATTTACCAAGTAGTAGCATACATAAACATATTTGCAGTTACCAAAGAATATCTATATACCAACTGTCAATAAAAATAAGATGATATAGACATATTTATTATTTACCTGGCACCCAAGTTAGAGGAGCACAAACAGCATTGCTGGCACTAATTCTATGAGCATATTTAATTATTTCTTCAGAAGAAATAGCTCCTGTAAGAAACAGAAGATACAATGAATGCATGCAGCTATTCATTCTGTAACATAAAATTCACTACTAGTCCTTTCAAGTAAAAAAACGTAGAAGCACTAACATTATACAATGATCATTTCCTTTTGTTTTCCCGAGCCCTTTCTTTCTTTTTGGGCAGTTCTATGTGCATTTCAATCTCTCTTCTGTAATGGAAATGTATCTTATAAGGTGCTACATTTTCATATGGTATGATGGTTCTCTTTGAAATACCCAAATGAAAATAATTCCTGTGTCTTCAAATTTAATTCTGGTACAAAAATCATGCAGTAAAAGTCAAAACATTCAGAAAATTCCTCCCTGCTGATTCATGAATATATTACGGACAACAGAGACATTCCAGTAGTTTTAGTTTCTGTTCTGCTCTATAATTCTACATAGTTAAATTACAATTCCCTGTTGCTCTAACATAAAGAATGCCGGGAGTTGCAATTTTCGAGTATTTGGAAGGCCATTGTTTCCCCTTCTCATAAAGCATCCCATGAAGCACCAAAAACTTCTTACAAAGCTGGAGAAATTAAACCAGGAATATGTGTGTTGTTCAATTGCTCCTTTTAGTTTCACCTCAATCCTCTTCTAAATTTAAATTTTTTTAAAATATATAATTATTGATGAAAATAAATTATGATTGAAACAAATGTTTATAAATTTCATGAGACATGCAATGTTCAACTTATGGTTGTGATAACCGACTTCCTAAGAAATAATTGAAAACAACACTTACCTTTTCTTGCCTTTTCTATTGATTTCAGTTTTTCTTTTGCTTGATAAACAGCTGTAGCCTATATGTAAAATACTATTTATTGTTACGCTGATTTATAAAAAGTGCATTCTTTCATAAATCCTCTTTACAGAAATTAAAATTAGTTTAGTATAGGAAACATGCAAGTTATCCTAATCAAAGGAAAAATTTAAGAACAATAGCTTCGTTATTTAATAGGATCCCAAGGGTGTTTCTGCACTTCTTTAGGGCTATATCTCTAACCAATGTGCTAACAAAAAAAAAAAAATCTTGATCCAGTGCCTGGTTTAAAATTGTACTAAACCATACTTAAATAATGGGCTGTTAATTAAATAACAACTGGCTTCATATTAAATGCGAAAGTAAAAACTAAATTGACTGATTTTGTGCAGTATGCTAGCCAAAATATGGTTTTGGTCCAAAGAACTGTACAACTCAACCTTTTGCTTAATTACAGTTCCATATTCAATTCAAGCAACAATTTGATAACCAAAGGTTTCAGGCTCAAGGAGCCATTATATTTTCTTCAGTAACATGCTTTAGGGTTCATCTAAAATACTCACATAGTTACCGGCTAGCACAGAGGTCCCCAAACTTGACAACTTTAAGACTTGTGGACTTTAACTCCCAGAATCCCTCTCCAGTCATGTTAGCTCAGGAATTCTGGGAGTTGAAGTCCATAAGTCTTAAAAGTGACCAAGTTTGGAGACCTCTGGGCTAGCACATCCAAATATCAAAGTGGGGGGGAAACCCTGCAGACTAGCACAGAGAAAGAAAACAGATTTCAAGGAAGTAAAGACAACTTTGGCTTGCAGCAACATAGCAACCAAAGGAAAGGATTGAAGAAATTGAAAGGTAAAGGTTCCCCTCGCACATACGTGCTAGTAGTTCCCGACTCTAGAGGGCGGTGCTCATCTCCGTTTCAAAGCCGAAGAGCCTGACTAAACGCACAGGAACGCTGTTACCTTCCGGCCAAAGGGGGTCCCTATTTTTCTACTTGCATTTTTACATGCTTTCCAACTGCTAGGTTGGCAGAAGCTGGAACAAGTAACGGGAGTTTACTCCGTTACGCAGCACTAGGGATTCGAACCACCGAACTGCTGACCTTTCTGATCAACAAGCTCAGCATCTTAGCCACTGAGCCACCGCATCGCTTTTTAAAAACTTAAAAGTAAATAAAAAATAAAAGTAAACTAGCCTAATTTGTATTTGCTAGAACATTTAATACTAATAAACTATATCAACTTTTGGTATGACTGATTTAATAGGCACAGGCATCAAAAGATACAGAGCCCTTCACTCACCAGGATATGCTCTGCTTCTTTCAGTTGTTTTTGAAGCTGCTGAATGTCACTGTCTCTTTTCTCTACAACTTTTTCCAATACCTGCATTTCATGGTGGATTTTCCCTTGATCAAGAGCTAGTTTCATCAATTCTTGGAACTCTTTATCCCGCTGAATTAACAATTCCAGGATCTGTGCAACAAATTATATATTTCAGGCAAATGTAACTGTTGTCAATTTCAGGATTTCCAATAAAATCAAATCTTGTAGTAGCTATTTAGATTTTCTAATAGGTCTAGTTATAAATCTCAGGGCCTGGATTAAAAAAAAGTAAAGTGTTTATGTAACAACATTACAGTAAAAGTAGAGAAACAGACATACTACTTTACTTTTCAGGCTGGTCAACATTAGATATTAACAAAATAATTTTTCTATAGTTTTATAAGATTTTTAAACTCTTTACCTGGCTCTCTTCCCCAGGTTGTGCTAGCTTCTGGTTTCTTGAAATTGCCAAAACTTCAATCAGTTCTCTAAAGCAAAACAATATAAGTGTTTGAGCAAAAAGGAGAGAGTTTTAGTATAGTACCCATTCCTCCAAAGCAAATAAATTAAGTCTTCCTTTCATCTTAAATTTTACTCCCCCGCTGTTTCAGCGAATCAGGGTAAATCCAATTAGATTTGATAGTTGAGGGAAATAACTGTTATAAAAATATGATAAATAAATGCAATTAGTAAAAAAATTACAACAATTAAATTGGTCTTATAGTAAAAAAGATAACAAATAGGGATGGGAATTCTAGTTTTAAAAATACAGTTTGTGAAATTGAGCTAGAAAGGGCATGATGTTTAAAGTGGACATCCTGTCTGTGATGGCACCAATTGGGCCCCTGTAGGTAATTTTTTCCCCTAATCATCAATTGCTAATGACCATGGATTGTCAGGTGAAGTAGCATTTGCAATGCAAAGCAAACCTTTAATTCTGCTCAGAGGTGCATCAAAATAAATCTACATTCAATTCAGAAAAGTAATTTTTGCACCCCAGATTTGAACACATAAAATGTTTAAAGAACAATTTTCACACGAAAGCCAGATTCAAAAAAAAAGAAGAGGAGTTATTCCCTCCTCTATTGTGAGCATACTTCTGTTCCTGCATGTCTGCCAGCCCTCCACCACCGTTTTGCAGGGAAAGAGGAAACTCCACTTTAGGGTTAACCACTGGCCAGTTTGGGCTACTGGCTAAGGCGCCAGGTTAGAAAGCAAGGGAGTCGCAGTCCCGCCTTGGCCAGGAAAGCCAGCTCTCCCTTCTCAGCCCAAACCCACCTCACAGGGTGGTCATCGTGGGGAAAATAGGAGGAGGGAGGTATATTGGACGTGTTCACCGCCTTGAGTTATTTGTAAAAGTAATAAAGGCGAGATATAAATAAATAGTTCTACTCCTACCCTCAAAACGACGCTATAGGGCACTATGCACCAGAACAACTAGACACAAGGACAGTTTTTCCCCAAATGCCATCCCTCTGCTAAACAACTCATTCCCACAACACTGTCAAATTATTTACTAGACTGTATTACTATTCCTCTTCTCATCCTTCCTAGTACCTATCTCTTCCCATTTACAACTATAACCCTGTTGCTTGTATCTTTACAATTTACATTCATTTGTTTCCTAGTAGGATTTGATTGCTTATTAGTAACCTATGACTAAGTATCACTAAGTATTGTATCTCACAATTTTTGATGAATGTATTTTATTTTTTCTTTATGTACACTGAGAGCATATGCACCAAAGACAAATTCCTTATGTGTCCAATCGCACTTGGCCAATAAAGAATTCTATTCCTATTCTATATTCTATTTATATTCTATTCTATTCTATATTCCTATTCCTAATCAATGCTATTCTATTCTATTCTATTCTATTCTTTCACTTTGTCACGCGAACTTAGAAATCAATAATTAGAAATTGGGTACTTATTAACCGTCCAATAACGTTACGTGCACGTCGAGACGCCCCGAGTGAGCCCCGCTTTAAGCCCCCCCCTTTGGCTGAGGATAGGAGCGGAGGAGAAAGAGGGGAAGGGAGGGGAAGGAAGGAAGGAAGGAAGGAAGGGCCCCTCGTTAATTCCTGCTTCGGCTCTTCCATCCCCAGCACCAAGGGCGACGGCCCCGGAGAGGCCCGGCGCGACGGCCCGCAGCGCCCACCTGGCCAGCAGCTCCAGGTCGTCCAAGGCCGCCAGCAACCTCTCCCGGGTGCTGCTCTGCTCCCCGCTCGCTCCGGCCGCCATCCTGCCGCCCCGCCTGGCCAGAAGGGGAGGAAGCCGCGGGAGGGAGAGCGCGGAGGGAAGGCCTGCAGCCGGCCACCGGCGGAGAGCGGCCCCTGGCGACCTCGGCGGCCAGGCCTGCGCGGGGAAAACGGAGAAGGCAATTCACGGGGCTTGTTGAAGGCCGCCCGGCTCTGCTCCGAGGCCTCGCGTTACATTCAATAATAAGGCCGCCTCCTTCCCTGCGGGGGCTCCTGCTGGGCAACACCGCCCCGTTTGAAAAGGGGCGCCCAGGACGCCTGCGCTTAACGGCCAAGGCTCTCCAACCGTGGCTGCTTTAAGACTTGTGGACTTCAACTCCCAGAATTCCTGAGCTAACCTGACTGGGGGAGGAACTCTGGGAGTTGAAGTCCGCAAGTCTTAAACGTACCAAGTTTGAAGAGCCCTGAGGTAGAGAGAAGGTGAAGAGTCCTGACAACCCTTTCTTCTCCTATGTGCTCAGAACTAGAAGTCAAAGTAAGGACACTTATCACTATGTCCATTTCATTGGAGTAACCAGAATTCCTTCATCAATGTCACTACACTCTACAATCAAGGGCCTTCAAACTGGGGCACGTTTAGGACTTGTGGACTTCAACTCCCAGAATTCCTGAGCTAACATGACTGCAGAAGGAACTCTGGGAGTTCCTCCTGCAGTCATGTTAGCTCAGGAATTCT
>JANHJO010001849.1:17753-27847 GCA_032468235.1 Pseudoxyrhopus heterurus | reverse complement strand
ACTGCACAAAGCTCAAGAGAACAGGGAGGAAACCCCGACTGAAACCCCACCTTTTTTGCATGTATATGCAAGAGAGTGGAGCTTTCACTGCATGATCACGGCCGCCATCTTGGCTGCCTCAAAGACAAAAGTAAAAAAAAAAATGATAATGACTCACCACTGGAACTCGGCCTTGGCTCTTGAGGTAATAAAGGAGACCTTTGCTGTGGTAAATGGTGGGGTGGTACACAGGGTTGGGGTTCAACCATTGCCTGTTCAAATCATCACCACTCAAGGAACACCGCTGACTGGAGTCAAAGAAGAAGAAGAAGAAAAGCCTAAATCATAATAGAAAATCCCTGCTACAAAAAGCGTCAGAGCTAAATCAGTTCTGGGTTCTTCTCCTTCTATTCTCTATTCCTTGATGCCTCCATTTTAGAAAGCTGTAGTGGAAGTGAAACCTCTAGAGCTGTTTATTTGAGAAAATTCATTCCTCGCTGTATTCATTATCACTCTCTTTGTCAGCGAACCCCTGTGCAGATGGATTTAACAAAATTAGGAGCAATCTTATTTTACAATGAGAGATAGATAGGGAGCTGTTTTACTTAAAAGCGATTAATAGTAGGACCTGAGAGAAAGTACACAATGCATGCTGCTTTAAATAACTCATCGACGTTAATATAACTGGAGTGCAGCAATCAACAATATATGTCCCCTGAAACAATGTGGACTCAGGCAAGACAAAACAAAGCAAAAATTAAAAAAAAAAAGCATCAAATCTCGAGCCATATATTAATAGATAATAAAACGGTATTGTTATGCAACATTTGCTTGTTTGTTGCAAATAATTAGAATGAGATGGAGAATGAAATACTAGATTCCTTTTATAGAGGCTGAGGTTTATATAAATCACCAAAAGCTGGAGAAGGCCAAGAAAAGTTGAAAAACAGAAATAAAATTGCAAGAGAAAAATGCCATGGGCATTGCTAGGAACCATCACATGGTTATTCTAGAAAGTGCTGGAAAATTTCTACCCTTTTAAGAGCCTTGATTTCACTGTAAGCACACCAGGCTTTTTAAATAAAATAAAATAAAGAAGACGTTTGGGCCATCTCACACATCTCAAAAATTACATGTAATCCTTGATTTACAACAGTTCATTTAGTGGCCGTTCAAAATTACAACAGCACTGGAAAAAGTGACTTATGACCATTTTTCACACTTACATTGCTGCATCCCCATGGTCACGTGATCAAAATTGAGATACTTGACCACTGACTCATACTGATGACAGTTGCAGTGTCCTGGGCTCGTGTGAACACATTTTGCAATCTTCTGACGAGCAAAGTTAATGGGGAAGCCAGATTCACTTAACAACCGTGTTACTAACTTAACAGCTGCAATGATTCACTTAACAACTGTGGCAAGAAAAAGTGTAAAATGGGACAAAACTCACTTAACAAATGTCTCACTTAACAACAGAAATGTTGGGTTCAATTGTGGTGGTAAGTCAAGGGCTACTTGTAAATACAATCTCCATTCCCTCCCACCTGCCCATCTACCAAATCTTAAATACAGCTGGGCAGTTTTTAGTTTTATAATGGTAGGATTATATCCTGGGTTGCAAGACTGTTCACTCCAGCCACAGTAGACTCTTGAAAAGCAGAACGTTCCCATTAAGATCACTCTCCAAGTCTCTTTATTGCTCTCTTACAAAGCCATCATCAGTTCTACAATGCCAAAGGGATAAATGTTTAAAAGGAATATTTAGAGTTTGGAATTAGTTTGCTTGGGACAAAATGTCAAATTCCCCTTGGCAGACAGAACTTCATGAAGCCTCCCAAAGATGTGAAATGACACGGGGAGGACTAAATATCAGAATTCAAGAATGGTGGCCATTACCAACAGCTGTTAATAATTGGGAAGGCAGGGCTAATTCCAGAATGTCTTATTTCTTCTTACTCCTTTGCCCCATATCTCCCCTCTGAGTCCCAGAGTTATAAAATTCTGGTCTTTTGTTTCCCTCCATTGCTAATTCATAACTGCATGTTTTCGTTCATCACTTTCTTACTCTGAGAATCTCCAGCTGCCAACAATATTGAATTGTACCGGATTAACAAAATAAAAACCCAACATCCAGCCACAAAATAATGCCTATTGGGCTACTTCTGCTAAATGGAAGACCGTTCCAGAAATCAGCAATGCAAGCTGAAGACTTTTTAGCTTAACCTCAGAATCCTACTCAAGGCTCAGGGATTGTTATTCACCAGGTTGGCCTAATTATTATCCTTGTAAAGAATAATTTCCACTTCTTAGCTGAGTAGCATTCTGCTTGGATATCAACAGAGTTTGGGACTCTGCTGTTGATATTCAGGACAGCAGGATAGTAGCTCAGTAGGCAATTTTTTTAACTGGGGATGAAAGTTTTGCAACCTGAAATACCAATCCAAACAACTTTTCTTCAAGATCATGCTACTCCAGGGATGGGATTCTACCAATTTGGCACGGTTTGGGTGAATCAGTAATTCCGTTCGGGCCAGTTCAGGCGAACCGGTTCTTCCGGTGACAAGTTGGGTCCACCTGCCCACCCCTGTGCTATTCCGACCTTTTATTCCCTTGCTTGAAGGCCAGCTGATTTCCACGGCAGTGTGCATTGCCGCACCTCAGCTGCAAGGTTTCTTGTTATTTTTTAATGGAACATGAACCGGTTGATAAACTGGTAGAATCACACCACTGTGCTAGTCCTTTTCATGCATTCAAGTTAGAAAAGGTTAAAACTCTTTGAAGCTACCAATAAAATCAGGTTGACTGTGCTGGTTATTACCTATACAGCAAGGTGGCTGGATATATAAGGAATCATCTTACTAAAAGTTCCAAATCCCATCCCTTTGGGAAGTGAAAGGAGTATGGATTAGAAGACAGATCTTTTCCATAGAGGTAAACCACTAATTTTATGATTTGTTTGTTATTCAGCACAGTTTTTGAGGTGGGAGCAAATCAGATAGTGCTTGACTTACAACCATTTGTTTAATGGCCATTTGAAGCATGGATGACTTATGATCATTTTTCGCACTTACAACCCTTGCAGCATCCCAATGGTCACATGATCAAAATTTGGATGCAATTGGCTCATATTTATGATAGTTGCAGTGTCTCAGGGTCACAGGATCCCCTTTTGAAAACTTCCAGCAAACAAAATCAATGGGGAAGCCAGATTCACTTAACAACCATGTGACTAACTTTGCAACTGCAGTGATTCACTTACCAGCTATGGCAAAAAAGATCATAAAATGGGTCAAAACATAGTTAACAATTGTCTTGCTTAGCAGCAGGAATTTGGGGCTCAATTGTGGTCATAGGTTGAGGACTATCTGTATATGAATACAATACAGACAAGATGGAAATCCAGATTTGGTCACCACGTTATAAAAAAAATATTGAGACTTTGGAAAGAGTGCAGAGAAGAGCACCTAAGATGATTAAGGACCTGGAGACTAAAACATATGAAGAACGGTTGCAAGAATTAGGGTATGTCTAGTTTAGTGAAAAGAAGGACCAGGGGTGACATGATAGCAATATTCTGATATCTCAGGGGTTGCCACAAAGAAGAGGGAGTCAAGCTATTTTCCAAAGCTGCTAAAAACAATGGATAGAAACTAATCAAGGAGAGAAACAACTTAGAATTAAGGAGAAACTTCCTAATCGTGAGAATAATCAGTGGAACAGCTTGCCTCAAGAAGTTGTGGATGTTCCAACATTGGAGGTTTTAAAGAAGAGATTGGGCAGCCATTTGTCTAAAATAATATAGGGTCTCCTGTTGAGCAGGGGATTGAATTAGAAGCCCTCCAAGGTCCCTTCCAGCTCTATTCTGCATTAAAGTATCGTTAAAGTATTGAAATGAAAACAGAATACACACATTATTATTAATTGGGTAGATGGAGGATCAGCCATTTCAACAGAGATGGCTTCCTTTATTTTATTCTTAGGATGTTTTTGAAGAGGCAGAATTCCTGTTATCATTTGCAACTGGCTATTCTGATTATTAGCTCTCCAAGGTGATTTTACAAGCACATCCAGTCACAGGCTATGATAGTGACCTGTAGCTTAGATTGCTTTTATAAAATGAATTAGGCAAATGAATAGGGCATTTCCATTTCAAAGTTAAGTGCTCTGGAGTTTATTCAATTTATTTTTGTTTACTGGATTTTCAAGCCATCAGACTCTGGGTAGCTTATTAATGTTTAAAAGAATACTTAATTTGGAGGGGGGGAAATGGACAAAACCACATTGATAATATTCTCCAAACAATTCAGTCAGATTCCACTGATTTAGTGGCAAAACAGAACTCATGAATAAAATTGGGACTCTTATCCAATAAAGTAGATGCTGGGTTCACCCATGTTAGGGTTAAGGTTTATCCAGTGGCTCATGTTCATACAACACACTGAGTCATAAACTAGTCAACCACATTTTGAGCCAAAATTCTGCAAACTTGACCCATGTGGTTTGATTAAAGTTCAGTATATCATCTGAAGTCAGAAAATTGAGGTGAGTAATTATACCAAGGTCACCAACCCAATTTTCTGAATTTGCATAATGTACTGAACTGTAAACAAACCACGTATAATTCTTTCATGCAAACACAGCTTCAGGGTTTAGATCTCTGAGTACTTAGAAATGCTGTTATTTCATTTCTAGAGCGTGGCCTGGCTGCATAGGTGGCATAAAATCATGGTTTGCTGAGCAAACCAAAATAGTTGACCTCATATCAAAGACTAGGATATAAATCATGATTTACAATCCACATGACATCTACATGTGATCAAAATTCAAATGTTTGGCAACTGACTCATATTTATGACGGTTGCAGTGTGCTAGGATCATGTGATCCACTTTTGAGACCTTCTGACAAGCAAAGTCCATGGGGAAATCAGATTCACTTAAGAATCATGTTACTAACTTAACAACTGCAATTATTCACTTTACAACTGTGGCAAGAAAGTTTGCAAAATGGGGCAAAACTCACTTAACAAATGTCTTGCTTAACAAAAGAAATTTTGGGCTCAATTGTGGTCGGAACTCAAGGACTACCTGAACTTGGAGCCAAAGAAGTCATATTATAAGCCTCTGTTTAACCAGATTCTGTGGTCAAATATGGGATAGATAAATATTTTACAAGCAATAAGGACTTGTATTGATGTTTTTTTTTCTGCTTTGAGGACAAATAAACTAATCACCATTTAGTAACATCTGGGAACTGATTAACTGGTTGAACAGAACAATGAGGTAGATAGCTGATAAGTCAAACTGAGTTATGAAGCTTTGGCTCATACTCCCAGTATAATCCAGTTCTTTCCTACAGTAGCTCCACAGCCCTTAGCAACACAACCTTCCCACATTTGCTACCTTATAGGCTTTAACTGAAGTGTCTCATGACTGAACTTGCATAAGCTCTGCCACTGCTGAAAAATTATATAGTCTTGTGTGAACAGCCAGAAGCGACTTTCATCTCCAGCTAATAAAACCCCAATCATTATCTGGTTTTGTAAAATAGTAATGGTACATGTATCAAGCACACGTTACAGACTCTTTATAGATTGCTAGGAGTATTGAGGATTTTATCGCTCATTCTGCATCAAGCAATTTATTACATCCTTCACAGTTTGCTTTGTTGTTAGTATAATGCCTTAATTTAAAACTTTATTTTTAAAGAAAAGGAAAACAGGCTTGAGGATTTGTACAGTATTGCAAGCTGCATGACAGCCTTCTTTCTTTCTCCTGAATTGTCTTCTTGATCCTGTAATTTTAATTCTTGGTCTCCCTTCTATTCATTCTACAGAGAGCAAAGCATTTGATGTTTCTTGTAGCCAATAAGCTGAAATCTGCTACGGAGATATTAGTTAATAAGTAGGAAAGGTACACAGCTAAATAGCATTTCATCTAAACATGAATAAGTCAACAATGACTACTTTTTTCTCAAGTATACATAATTCTGAAGTCAAAATAATGTTTTTGAAGTCTCTGTGTGATCATTTTTTAAATTCAAATGTCAGGACATGAAGAATCAGGACCCCAAGTTAAGTCCCAGTTAAACTGATTTTTTTGCTCATGGCTATACACAAAAATCTAGTCAACTAACAGCACTAAAGTAACAGGTAACAGTTAACAGAATTCAAGAGGGGTTAGACTTAATTGCTTATGTGAATCTAATGATTCCAGGCTGAGTCCTCTCTTGACTCCATCCCCAGTCTTTGCCTGTCTTCAAATACTCTGTCGTCAAATACTCTAACAATGACATTGGAGTTGGGCAGCCAATCAATTTAAATAAATAAATATAACAATAGTTGATTGTTTAGAACAGGGTTATCAAACTGGCAGCTCGCCGGCTGGATGCATCACACGCAAGCCATGCCCACCCCAACTCCACAAATGGGAAAAACGTCATGAAACATCATGTAACAGCAACGTAACACCACAAGTTTGAAACCCATGGTTTAGAAGGACAAGTATGGGGAAAAAATCCCCATAAAGTAGAGATTCAAACTAGGGCCAGCCCTACCATAAAACAAATTGAGGCAACTGTTTTGGTGAGCAGGCTAGGTTATGGAGCTGCTGCAGGATATTGAATGACTAGTTCATTTTGATCTGAATCATGTCCTTTTAATGAGTTATTCTCAAGATCAGGTGCAGAACTTCTGGAAATAAGATCTGGTGGCTAATCCAATCTGGCTTTTATTCATGGAAGGGGAAAATGCTAGAACACATTGAAGACAAGTCATCCCCTAAAATACTACTTCATCTTATGCAGATGGAGTCTTAGTTTACTGTACTTTCATCCTGTCAATTTTATACCCAGGAGATTCTCCCAGACTCCTAGGAGAACAGCAATTATATTAATTTTATTTTGGGAAGCACAAGCCAATTTGATTCTATCCCCTGCACCAACACATGAACTGGATTTTTCTTCAGTCCAGGAAAAGTGCAGCTTTTCTCCTACACCAGAAGGGTGAATCAAGCTCACATAGATTTGGATAAGATTCTCAATGGCGTAAAGAGCTTCCTTGCCAACATTTCCCCATTGTTTGTTATTTTGCTGCCTGAGATCAGTTACTTATTCTACCTAAACGTAAGGTTGGGTTTGAAGAATGAACCTCAAGCTCCAAAACATATTGAGGCAGTCCTGTTTTTTCTGAAGAAGAACTAAAGAAGTTTCTTGGACGAGAAGCAAAACATCTTCAAGCAAAACAAAAAAAAAGTCCAGTTGCCTTTTGAAAAAGCACCTTTGGGACAACCATGACCTGGATGACTGAGAATCTCCATAGACACTCTTAATTCTTATATGTAATGGAAGGCTGACTTTTTCCCTCCAAAAGGTGTATTGGGATAGCAATACAGTGATTAGAATGTTGTAAACAGCAATTTAGTTGATCATCTGGATATTTGCAGCCCAAATCTGGTAGTACTGAATATACCTCATTTGCACTATTTGTTTTCTCTTTCTCTCAGCCGAACTTTCCTCGTAGGATTGGGTTAATAAAATTCTGGGATTGGAAAGAAACCATATATACCCCCTTAAATGCCTGGAAGATAAATAAATGAACTTCACCAGATGCTGCAAAGTTTCAGCAGCTGTCAAGAAAGTCTGATCCAAGAAATGCAACCTGCTTCAAGAGAGGATGTAAGTACTCAATCAGGTAGGAAAAGTCATTTCCTAATATACTACAGCATCTTATGCAGATGGAGTTTTAGTTTACTGGACTTTCATCCTGTCAATTGTATACTCAGGAGATTCTCCCAGACTCCTAGGAGAACAACAATAACATGAATTTTATTTCCCAAAGACAATCAAATAAGAACACAGATGAAATTGTTTGAGGGAAGGCTTTTGTAGGAGATGACCAGCTGAGCCTGAGGGAGGGGTCAAATACATCATCAGTCATGAGTCCCTTCACACCCACAAGAAATCTTAAGTCCAGCCCACATTGAATTCCATTGTCTCTTTATCTACTGCCAATTTGTTTGGACCCTTAGTAGATGTCTGTTGTGCTCTCCAAATTCATGGGATCTAACCCTAAGTGGATTTGCACCTTAAGGGGTTTATCCCATGTATTTTACCAGGAAACATGGATAAGGCAATCTCGAAAAGTCAGACTCCTCCCAAGTGTACTGATACACTATGAATCTAAAGGTGATGTCTGTTTTGTTGTCTGAATTCATGGGGACCAAACCCTAACCCTAAGTGGATTTGCCCCCCCAATGGGATTGTCCTATGTGTTTTGCCAGGAAACGTGGCTAAGGCAGTCTCGAAAACCCAGAGCCATCCTAAGCATCGGAATGTTCTCAATTTATCCTTTGCACAATCCTGATATTATCTCCGTCTCCCACCCACCCAAAAGTGGAGGGAGGGGGGGGAGTGAACCCTGTAATCTGAAGTGATATTTCTTCCATATCTTTTTGAAAAAGCGACTCATAAGGAGATTTTGCTAAGAACATAAATAGCAGCATTTGGATCTTTCCCAAAGAAGCCCAACCAGATGCTACCAAGAAAGCAAATCGAGGGCTTAAAAGCAACAATTGTTTATATGTAAATGTATTTAAATAGAACCAAAAGATAGGTTAGAAGTAAGATCAGCGAAAATGACAGCCATACTTGAGAGCGCGTGCAGGTTGATGCATCACAGAGAATCAATTTTTCCTTAGTATGATGTCGTATCGTAGAATAATGAATCTTAAAAAGGCAGCAGGCTCTAATTTCAATCAATCAGTCTCAAGCTCGAGCGATGGGGGCTTTTTATTGTTTTTCTTTCTTCCTTCTTTAAGCTACTAGTTCCCTCTTTGGTTACCCAAGAGAATATTCTGTATCCAGATACTCTCTGGGGGGGGGAATATAACAGATGCTCTCATCCTGCCAGGGGACCCCCAGAGAGAGCGCAAGGCCATTTTGCTAGCGCATAACAAAGCACAGCTGAAAAGCCAGAGGCCACAAGTAGACTTTGATTCTATGTGAATGAACCTTTTCCAGCCTGGTCTCCTGCACCTGCTTTGCCCATGAAATATTTCCTCACCCTTTCGAATGAAGCTGTGAATGATAAAATGTCAACTACAGGTATTATCTTCAGGGTATGTACCAGCTGGCTGGTCACTGCAGCATCCCTAATGGAACAAGAAGATGTGTCTGCTCAGGAAAGGAGCCTTCTGAAGGATTTAAGGTAAAATTAAGGTCAAAATGATTTTGATAAGGTCATACACAGTTCCAGCCGAGCTAAAGAATCACTGTAACTGACTTAGGCTCTGGCTCAGCATTGAGGAAAAAAGGAAAAATAACCAGAAATCTGAAAGGTTTCCTGTAAGGCTTCCAATCTTCCAGAAGGTCCATTTGATCCCAATTCACTAAAAAGGATCTTCTGGAGCTTAAGATCTCATCAGAGCTTAACAGGAACTTATAATGTCAATATGGGTTGAGCTGTGTCCTACTTTCCTAAGCCATTCTCGGATATCTATGGTTTATCACGGCCTAGAGAGGATCAGAAGAGGGTTTTATCCATCCAGGCAATGGGCGATACACCTCCAGAAGTCGTACAACCCACAGCATACCTCTCTTTAACTAGGCCTTTTGGATTTCAAGATTTGAGCACACATACCCTTTTCAGTGTGTGTATTTTCTCAAATTATGTTCCTGCTTTAGACTCAGGGTTTCCTTATCAAACTGCAGCTCTTTCTCCTGCCTCTCAAGGTTATTTTCATAGCCTATTACCAGTTTCTATTTTTTCTTGTCTCCTGAGCATTTTAAGAGCACAAGCACGCATTGGCAACCATGGTGCCAAGTGCTATTTGTGCTATCTGGCTCCTAACCAGCTTAATAAAACTGAAGATCTCTGTCCTGCTTGAAGAGAGGAGGACAGGGTAGCATATAGGAAGAGCAATTCCAGGTCTTTCTAATGCAATAGCAATAACATTTAGAATTATATACCACTTTACAGTCCTTACAGCCCTCTCTAAGCAGTTTACAGAGTCAGCATATTGCCCCCCAACAACTTGGGTCCTCATTTTACCGACCTGGGAAGGATGGAAGGCTGAGTCAACCTTGAGCCTGGTGAGATTTGAACTGCCAAATT